>JAOXYA010132330.1:0-10260 GCA_028565675.1 Sorex palustris
TCTTATTTTAGAAAAGAGATATCATGAAATTTGCAGGTTAAATGATGGAAATAGAGAAAAATTTCTGAGTGAGGTAACCCGGACTCAGAAAGACAAACATGGTTTGTACTCACTTCTAAGTGGATATTAGATGTAAAGCAAAGGGTAACCAGGCTGCGATCCAGAGCTCCAGAGAAGCTAGGTAACAAGGAAGACCCAAGGAGGGGTGCATGGATCACCTTGGGAAGGGGAATTAGATGAAATCACCTGGGTAAACTGGGGGTGAGGAGGTTGTGAAGGAGAGGCAATGGGGAAGGAGAACAGGAGGGAACAGGATGGTCATAGAGAATGGAGTGGGAAAGCAATGAAAGAGGGAACTTGATAGAGTCACTATGGTTTTAGGGAGAAACCTGGTGATAGGGAAATTCCCAAGAATCCACAAGGATGATCCCAGCTAAGACTCCTAGCAGTCATGGAGAGGGTTCCTGAACCGGTCTTCCCCTATTATCAGATTGGTGACTACCCCAACTATCATTATCGAGGCTTCTCCAGTAATTGATGGACTCAGATGGGCCTTCTGTATGTGGAGAGATTGTTGTGAGGTTTGGACTATCTGAGGTGATACTGGCAGTAGGATCAGGATCTATCCTTGGTGCTCAGCCTTGTTTGTTGGTGCCCATTCTCTGTGTTGAGATGTGATGCTATCCTTAATGCAGGGAAGAGGGACTTGGTCCTGCCCCAAATTAATGTGCCCTTACCCTTAGGAGGAGTAGAAGAGATGTGTGCTGGAGTGGGGAGGCAAGGCGAGTGTGAGGAGGGGTGGGAGGGAGAACTGTGGTTGGAATGTAAAATGAAATTTTAAAAAACCAATTGATCAATTTAAAAAACAATAGACCCCACCCCCCAAATCCTCTTAGCCAAGGCTGGTGGTCCATGCCTACAATCTCAGCACTTAGCACGTGGAGAAAATAGAATGCAAGACAAAATAATAAACATTATTCTTTATATATGATAAATGAAATACAAACATACAAGAATATTTCTGACATAAATATGATAATAATTCACCATTGTAGCAACACTCTCTTTTTATTGTATTTATTGAGCTATGCATTTTCTTTGTTCTCCTCTCTTTTTCCTCTTTCCCCTTCTACGCTTTTCCATAAACCCCACACTCCCAATTTACTCAGGAGGTCTTGTCTCTTTCTCCTTCCTGTGTAGATTCATGTATGTTTCTCTTAGGGTCCTTTGATTTATGTCTATGAGTCACTTATGAGTGAATACATATTATATTTTTCTCCTTGTGTCTGTGTGGCCGCATTATGTTTCCTTTCTATATCCCTTATTATTTTGTACCACATTTTCATTATCCATTCTTCTGAGGTGCATCTAGGTTGTTTCCAGGTTCTGCTATGGAACAAATAATGCTGCCACGAACATAGTTGATCATATGTCCTTGAGGTATGATTGAGCATTTTTTGGTATGTACCCATAATTGGTAACCCTGGGTATTGAAGTAGACTGTTTTCTAATTTTCTTAGACATCCCCATGCTGATTTCCAAAGCGGCTATACTAGTTTGCACTTGCACCAGCAATGGAGGAGTGTTCGTTTTATGAAAGCAATTCCTCACTAAACTTTTCTTCTTCCAGATTACTGTAGTTGTATTAAGTTGACAACAACAACAAACCAGCACAGGGGGATGAAACAGGAAAATAAGAAATGAAAAGAATTAAAATTCATTATATACATATTTGAATCTGTGAAAGAAACTTTATTTTTTCAAATAAGAAGAAATTGGTGCTTAAAGGGGGTGAGAGGCTTGTCCACAGTCACCCACCAAAGACCAGAGCAGGGATCTAGAGAAATCTAAAGTCCGTGCCTAGCACCACCTAGTGGTGGACTGAAGTCTTGCACTCTTTCCTAATACTTTTCTAAGACCTTTGTAGTCAGTTCCCACAATGTCTAACCATTAGGATTTTACCCAAGTGTTCTGGGTTCAACTCCCTATGTGGGATCTTTTACTTAAATGCAAAATGGAATTCTTGGGAAGCAGTGGCAGAAGGATGTCAGTGCGTTCAGGCCAGTTTGGTCTGTATATGGAGACTGTCTCAGGAAAAAAAAAACGACTGAGCACTTTATCCATCACCAGGTCCATTATAGCTTTCAGTTCAGAATTTTTATGGACTCCTGGGTATATGAATGAGTGGGACGGGCCTCTGATTCTTGTACCTTCTCTTGGACTCTTTCCTTCTCTTGGTTCTCCTTGTTCACCTTCGATGTGATGATTTTTGTTGTATTATATTTTATTTTGTTGTGGTTTGTTATATCTTAGAAGCCTGTTTTTTAAAATGAGCAACAGAAAGGAAGTGGACCTGGATGAAAGAGACTGGGTGGAGCTGGGAGGAGTAGAGAAAGGGAGTCAGGAGAAATTGTATTCAGATTATAGTGCGCGAGAAAAGAATCTGTTTTCAATAAAGGGGGTGGAGAAAAGTTTTAAAAAGAGAAGATCATTGTAGGACTTCAAATGAGAGGAAACTTAGTTAAGTTTCTGTGCCAAATGATAAAGTGCATATAAATATATATCTATATCTCATGCAACATGTGGAATATATCATACCTGAAAATATGGTTGCTATTTATCTGACAGTGCTGGTGAACATGGTGCATCTCACTGTGCACTTCTAATTTCTAGGTTTCATGCTGAATGTGAAGAGACAAAGAGAAGACAGATATGTGTAGCTGAGTCCCAAACTTTGCCTCATCCATATCCTCCAGAGCCCATACAAGCATGCACAGAGACAGAACCTTTCCCTGCCCCTCTAACAACAGCCAAGGCAATGAACAGAGGCTACTTTGTAATAAGGCATTTACTTTTGATGCTTTCCTCCCTTTAGCAGGGCAGGGTTCTGGGAAGATAGCAAAGTAGGGGGAAGAGGAGAAGGGGAAAGGGAGGGAGAAAGAGAGAGAAGGGGGTGTGGAGAGGGAGACAATGGGAAGAGTCAGGCTTCCAGCTAGAGTCAATTTACCACACCAAACAGCCTGGGAACCCTTTGGGACTAGAGGTTATCTGGGTTGTTGTTGCATATTTTGAGTGTATTCACTCTTGATTTTAGCTCCATTGTAGCCAGGCCTATCTAAGGAAGCCACTCAGAGTTCTAGCAGAGAATGAATCAGTGGGACCTATGGATAGGCATCCTACTGAAAGTGAAAACTTTGAACCCTCAGATTCTCAGGGGTTTATCTCACCTGAGAAAGTAGTACCCTCAACCCCACCCGTTGAAATACTGTCCCTTTCACCTTCAGTTGGGATACATCTATTTAATGTGGCAGCACTGGTAATTAATCCTTCATTGTCTGCTAAATCAGCATGACTTTCTCTGAAGGACATACCAGGTAAGACAATACTTAGGTCCCTCAGGGCCCACCAATAGTTGCCTCTAGACCTATAACCAGACTCAAGGCAAAGCAGGCTCCTAGAGGGGAGGTAGAAAGTGTAGTTCATAAGGAGGTGTGCTGCACTACTAAAGAGCTTAATGAATTGCCTAATTCGTTCAGGCAGAAGTCTGGAGATTATGTGTGGGAATGGCTTTTAAGGGTGTGGGATAATGGTGGAAGGAGCAGAAAATCAGATCAGGCTGAGTTTATTTATATGGGTCCTCTGATCGGAGATTCTATATTTAATACAGAAGCTTGCACAGAAAAAATAGTATCAAAAGTTTGTTTGAATAGCTGGCTGAATCATTTGTCAAAGACAGCCTGCTGAAAAGGATCTGGAGGTGCCTGGTATCCTCTGTATTAGTGTTGATGAGGGGACTTTAAGGCTCAGGGAGATTATAGAGTGGGTACACCATGTAAAACCTAATCCTCCACAATGGGAATGTTCAGAAGACATGTCTTCCATTAATCCTATAAGATGCAAAATGATGAGAACACATTTGAAGTTTTGTTTTTGCCCTTTTCCTTGTACTAGACCTTAGGTTGGAGATGCTACTGCTCAGTTGGATGAATTAAATGCAGTGTAATTCATTGGGCCCCAAGGTAGCAGGGGCCAGGCAGCAGGACGAGAAGGGAAGGTGATTGGAATTACTGTAATGGGCACCATAGACAAAACAATGTTCACAATGGCCTAACCCTTAACAGCCAGCACAGGCAAAATGAATTTTATGGTGGCATAACTTATATGAACCTTTGGTACTGGCTAATCAATCATCGTGTTTCCAGACATGAAATAGATTTTTAAAAACCCTACTTAATTTTTGTTTGGTTTGTGTAAGGGAAAAATAATCTCAGACAAATGAAAGAAAGGCTACATTGGATTGCAGGAAAAGGTGATCTCAGCCTGTGAATCACTTTTCAGGCTTGAGCCCGTTTACAGACCCAGAACCCCTGGGATGAAAGGATGGCCAGCTTCCCCTGAGGAAGGACCATGATAAAATATCTGAAAGTTTTACTGTTAGCCTTTCTCTTGTCCTTCCCCACTGGTATTAAAATCTATTTCTTTGGGATTCCAGTTTATATTGAAGACCAGCTGAGACATCAGCCTTGTGGACTGAGCAACTTCTGGAAACTTTGAATTTCCAATAATAGACAACCATTGTTGGATTAGCTAGATCACAGCTTATAAGTCATTCTAACTAAATACCCTTTATATATGCAGAGAGATTCATTCTATACTTTCCGTTACTCTAGAAAACCCTGACTAATACAATATATAAAGACTCCTCATTGGAAAATTCCAGAAATGGGCCATTTCCCTGGCTTCCTCAAAGCCCTGTGTGATTGTTTTTTCATACAGGGTTTAGAAACGGGATTTCTCTGTATAACCCCAGCTGTCCTGGAACTAGTTCTGTAGACCAGGCTGGCCTTGAACTCACAGAGATCTGTCTGTCTCTTCTTCCCGAGTGCTGGGATTAAAGCCATGTGCTACCATCATCTGGCTAACCCTGTGTGATTTTAACAAGGAGAAAGCAGATTCCTAAGACATTAGAGAGTTCAGTGTGATTTTGTACATGGATCTTTTTTAAAATGGAAGACATAAAACTATAGGAGAAAATTTATTTGCCAAGGTCACCCACTGAATCAGTATGAAAGAGTTGGGATTTGATCCTAGTTTTCAAGATCTTGTTTGTATTACCATACCCCAAATCTCTAAGCTTCATTGGCTCCAAAGAACACAGATTATGGTTTCTGCGTTGAGACCCCCCAGGAACTGCAGCAGCTCGGCTTATTCCAGATACGAATGGACAAGCATCTAGCAATGCAGATTGCCATCTGCATAGAGGGAAAAGAGTGCAGAGGCTTTTACTACTTAGATGCTGTGAACTAGCTCCCATACCCACAGTGGTCTGTTTGCAGTCATTGGCCAGAATCTGTCTCATGTCTCCATCCTAGCAACAGGAAGGGCAAGAGTTAAACGCACTTAGTGAGCAATACCAGCCACATTTACTCTTGGCTAACTGCTTTTACCTGGGTCTTAGGTAGTAACCTAGTGTGTCCTGGAGGCCCTCCTTTCATCTCTAATCCAGTCTCCACCTCTGAGCCTCTCCCTCCTCCTTGCTCTGAGAAGCAACTCCTATGAATATTGAAACCTGGGACTTTCATGTTCCAGTCCTACATTTTCCTCTAGCTTCATGTGCAGAGATTTTCAGGGCCAGTCCTTTTCCATGAGCTGAACTCAGTTTGCCCATCTGTATACTGGGACTCTGCCTTCTAATCTTGGCTCTCAGTGCCCTTTTCAGCAGGCTATGCTTTTGTTTATGAATAGGTTATTCTTCTACCTCGATCTGTCTGCTCACTCTAGATATGGGCCATGTTGTATCGGCTCCTGTACTCAGCCTCATGGTTCTTTTGTGAGGCCCTCCATTTGAGCTCCTTAGACTGGGGAGGGGAGTCCCTGCTAAGTCTTTAGTCTTACTAAGTGCCTGTTGTATGCCAGGTGCTGTCTTACATGTCACCAACTCCTCTTGGCCGCACTTGTTATAGATCTGCTTGGATTAAACGCCCCTTCTCCACTGAGTTTTCTGTGGCAGGAGTGGCACCTTTCTCTTGGTGTTCTTTCTCCTCTACCTAACCTCAACAGAGCAATGTGCTGCTTATCCCCTTCTCAATTGTCTGTAACTAGGTCTCTGAAGTCAAGATTCAAGTCTGCATCATTTCCAGAACATGGGAGACACACCTCCTCTTGGTACCATACAGACTTAGGCCTGTAGTGAGGCTTTCCCTTCCAAACCTTTCCTGCCCTTTCTGGAGACTAGGACAATACTCTGTGCTCTCCACTGCCCTCCACTCTGCCTCAGCCAATGGATCCTGAATAAATAGCTGCGGTGGATTTAGGAGGTTGCCAGGGCAGTGGGCCTCTGCCTGTGTTTAACAATACCTGAACACACTTTTAAAAAAAAATGGAGAGCTCACCATCAGATTCAGACTCCTTCCCTTCTATTGGGAAATTCTTCCTTGAAAGGAGCTGAAGTCTATCTCTGAGACCGGGAGTCATATGTAGTCAGCTAAAGAAAGCTTCTGGACACCAGGCAAAGCACCTACCCCCTCAGCTATAGGAATTGTATTCAAAGTCAGACGATCAGCTCCAAGCGATATAGAAATTGAATAGAGGGTTGGAACCTCTGATTTGACTCAAGAGTCCTGGTCATTGCCTATGGACCTCCCCGACCTTAGACTCAGGAATGTGGTGGCTGAGGCCATGACTCGAGTCTTCCCGATGCTGACCACCTATCTGCAGACTGTTCGTGGCTAGTTTCTGGAACAGAAGCATCTGACCCTGAAACTTTGGTGTTTAGCTCCATTACCACTATGCCTTCATTCCACGTCCCTCATTCCTCCCTGTTCTGATTGGTGTGAAAGGAAAGGCAGATGACATTAATGTCCACTATGTGACAGATACTTTCTGACATGCTAGCTACTATGTCTCATAACGCTGTGCAAGCAGGTAGCATTGTTATTCACATATGATGAACATAGTAACTGAGACCTGAAGCAGTGGAGGTATAATTTTAGTTTTGCATTGCTCTGGTTATAGTAGCAAGCTTAAGAGGGCAGGTTTTAAAGCCAGATTTCATGAATTTGAATCTCAGCCCTTCCACTTCACAGCAGTGTGACTGTGAGCAAGTTACTCAACCTCTCTGAATCTCCGTGTTCTTACTTCTAAAATGGTAGTAATTACGCTAACAATTTAAGAAACATTGTGATGACTGACTATATACAACAGCAAAGGCCCAAGTTGTTAACACTGAATATCATATCAAGTATTTCTTATAACTATTATTGTGTTAATTTTTCTTGCTAGAATTTATTGAACCCCCATTAAAGACTGGGTATGCTAGGCATTCTGCATTTAAGATGGTCCCTGACCTTCAACCAAGTGTGGTGGCTCATGTTTGTAATATCAGACTATGGGAGGATGAGGCAGAAAGATTGCCACGAGTTCAAGGCATATCTGGGCTGCAGCGTGAAAGCCTGCGTCAAAATAAAAAATACGTAAGGGTCTTAAATCTTGTTAGTTACACCAATGCTTCCTTTTTTCCTGAAGAGAAGCTCAGGACTCAGGTCTCAGAATTGCCTAGCCTGAGGTTTCCAGCTCTGAGTAGTACAATCATTTCTGCAACTGGAACCACAGCTTGGCGGGATTGTGGGAAATGCGAATAAGGCAAATTGTCTTTATTAAAGGGTTAAATAAGACAAAGTCTTTTTTTTAAATAACCGAGAATCCACTTGAAAAAAAATTGAAATTTCCCCCGGGCCAGCTCTTCTTCAAATCAAAATGTGTGTTCTACGTTGCATGGTATTCTCAGAATTTGTGCTTCACTTACCAGCTAAGCCATTCAAGTTACCCAACTGGATAAGCATGTCAGGCCCAGCTCTGACCCCTCAGGCTAAGGCACAGGCTCCCTTTTGTGGTAGAGGTAAAAACCAAAAACCAAATGGGATTCTGCTCAGTGTTCTTGTCTTTGTTTGGGCACGGCTATGTGCCATTCCGTGGAAGGCAAACTTCTTGCCTTGTTAAAATGGCTTTGTGATTATTTTCTTGAGACTCCAGACCTAGTTCTATTTCTTTTCTTTTCTTTTCTTTCTTTCTCTTTTTGTTTTTATTTGTTTGTGTGAGGGTTTGTTGTTGTAGTTGTTGTTGTTTGAGACAGGGTATCTCTGTGTAACATCCAGACTTATTTCTAAGAAGAGTAAGGCCTACATCCTTACAGGCCTGCCCAAGGAGAGTTTAAAACAGTTCGTAGCTGTCAGTCTCTATTTCTTTCCAGTGAATTTATCAGTCCCTTGAATTAGAAAAGGGTATGGATTTGGAGAGGATAGTGATGGAAGTGTATGAATTGGTGTTCTGAGAGCAAGGAAGACGCAGGATCTGCCTATGAAAAGCCATGAGATATTCTGTTCTCAGGGAACCCATGTCTGAAAGTGACACCCACTTCTGTTCCTCACTTCATTAAGTCTGAAGGTGGTCCAAGCTCTTTGTTAAGAGCTCTCATGTGAGGAAGGAGCCTGAGCTTCTTCTGAGTTACTGTGAAAGTAGCCCTGTTGTAGACCTGGACGTCCCATTCCGTGGAGAGACTTGACAGAATCTTCCTTTGTATCTGTCTCTTGAAGCCACAACCCCCACTTTCTGAATTTCAAGGAGTCTAATCCCTTGTCTTGGAGCTTGGTCCCATCCCAATATACAGGCAGTAGGATGGAGGACTCCTGGGTTTCTCCCTCTTTGTGCCAGTTCCTGTTTGTCTCCACCAGGGATCACTTCCCCGACTCCCCCAACTCCTCCAAGAGAAAACCTTGGAACATGAAAGATTCCAGGAAACTAGGTGAGAAAGGCTCCCATTTAAACCTAGAAGAAAGATTTAGGATGGGGAATATGGGATTTCCTTGGTGGAGTCTAGAACCTCTGGGTAAACCCAAGAGTATGGGCTTGCTGGGAGGACAAGGGATACCTTACCTGCAAGAAAAGAGGAGGCTTAGGTTCAACCTCCATTCCTGTACAGGTGACCCTGCAGTGGGAGTTGCTCAGTGCTTGCCATAGGACAAAGGATCCTTGAGAGGTACTGTCGTGGCCCGTGAGGGTCCAACACAAATTCTCTGATTCCCTAACCCGGCTGGAAAGGAGTCGCGAGGAAAAGAACTGACACAGCTTACACCGTCATCATGGAAAAGGCCAGAATAACCGTTTACTGTCCAAACATTTTATATACCCACACCAAATTGAGCGGGGGTGGGGAGGACACACACATTAAGCCATCACCTAGGCAACCAGGTGTCTGGGCTCAAGTCAAGTCCCAACTAGCAGTCAGGTAGGCCCTGAATTAGCATCTCTATAAGACACCTTCCAAATTACAAAAGAAAGGAAGCACCAAACATCTGAACTCTTAAGTCATCAGCTTCAGTCAAACATTTCCTCTCAGGTAATCCACATTTTAACAAAAGATGCTAGGAGCAGGCATCCTGGCTTTTGTTAAGGGCAGAGACAGCTTGTCTGCAGAGCTACGTGATCAGCTTGGACAGGGCTAATGGCTTTTATGCCATTTCGAAATATGGGCCCACACTGAAAGAACCTGTAAACTGCCTACTACTGGGGCTCATTATTGCCACCCAGAGTCCATCAATAGCTAGGACCACCTAGCTGGGATTCAAGACAATAGCAGTTACCACAATTCCATAATGGTAGTTAGTGTTACCTCTTCAGAGGAAGGTGGGATAAGAACTGGAGGTAGAAATCAACTATACAATTTAGGGAAGCAGAAAAACAACTCTCATGGCTCTTTATTGGCTCCCTATTTGCTCACAATCTACTTCCCACTGGTGTTCTTGATTGTTAGGCTTGCCCAGAATCCCTCAATAGCTAGAATTGCCCAGCTGAGCCTCAAGACAGTAGCAGTTCCCCAACTAGATGAGCAGAAATCAAATGACTAAGCCAGCACAGCCCTTCCCAGCTCTGCCATTCCACCCTAAGGGAACACAGGGTTCTAGTCTGGAATACTGGCATTTTAGTAGAAACTCTTCCAGTCTCTGAGAGCACTTCCTGTTTTTTCCAAAATATGGTGTTACTTGTATGTGTTCCATTACAGAGTCACTGACCAGTGTAATAAACCCTTTCCCTTATAGCTCAGATATTCTGAAGCCAAACCTAGGTCACATGCAAACAGCAACCCTTGATAAAGCAAAATTCATGATTTTTCTCATTTCTGGAAAATTTAGAGGCAAGAAAGTGGTGACATAAATGATGTAATTAAAATCCACAAAATTAATCTAAATAGGTAAAACAGGGTTA
>JAOXYA010132339.1:0-10259 GCA_028565675.1 Sorex palustris
CTGGAGAGCCGCTAATGGGGGGCAACTGGTGACCTCGGTAGGGCGTGAAGGACGGACCAGAACATCCCCCTTCCCATAAGGTTTCTGTCGCCCCCGCACCCCCGGCTCATACCTGCTCCCATGTGACAGTCCTATATTTTAACCTCTATATTCTCTCTCTGACCACCCCCTATTTTAATTTTTCAAATTGAAGAGAAACGCATGCTTATGACTTACACAGACTCAGCATTACAGAGCTGTATCCCAGAAGGTAGAATCCACCCTCACCCTCAGCCACTGCTCAGCCCATGCTCTCTGGAGACCCGGAACCTTCTCTCTCTGTTCTTCATGGCTTGATCCAATATGATTCACTGGGGAAAGTTTTGATGCTTGTTGGGAAAACGCAAGTGAACAAACAAGTGCTTCCTCTTACTTCCTTCAAGCTCTGATGACATCTTGCACATTCCAGCATAGGGAATGGAGCTGCATGTGCTCTTGGGCCCAACAGGAGCCTCCTGGATAATGAGGGAGACAGGTGGACAGAAATCCAGGGATCACCATCAGGGCCATAGGAAACCTAAGGAACAAGGTTTCTCCTGGGTGAGTGTCTGGGGGCAGAAAAAGGACTTTATTTTATTTATTTTACAAACTAAATCACCATAAGATAAACAGTTACAAGGTTGTTCATTATTGGATTTCAGTCATACAATGTTCCAATACCCATCCCTTCACCAGTGTACATTTTCCACCACCAATGTCCCCAGTATCTCACCCCCACCATCCCAGTCTTCACTGTTCCCTCTATGGCAGACAATTTCCCCAATACTCATGAGAAGGTCTTGAGCCGAGGTCTGCATACCCTCTGCAATGACCCACTATTTGAACCTTTGTTGGGTTTCTTGGTTTGTTTTTTGTTTTTTAACTTAGGCACTGTGATTTACAACGCTGTTTTCGTTTTTTCTCTTTTCTTTTAGGGCCATAACCAGCTCTGCTCAGGGCTCACTCCTGGCAGTGCTTTGGGGATCAAATGCAGTGCCGGGGACTGAACCAGGGTTCGCCACATGCAAGGCAGGCACCTTCCCCGCTCTTCCGTCTCTCCAGCCCACATTTATTTGAACATAAGATATTGTGTTGGTTTGGTTTTGAGGCCAGATATGCTCAGGGTTTACTCCAGGCTCTGTCCTCAGGGATTACACCTGGTGGGGCTCAAGGGATTAAATGTGTTGGAGATCAAACCCAGGTTTGCTGTATGCAAGGCATGCAACCACTTTGCTATCCCCCTCTTTACTATCTCTCCAGCCTCTATTTATATTACTGTTCATGATAGCATTTCGTGCTTGCAGTGTTCCAACACCACCCACCAGGCTGTCACCCATTTGACTTTTTAAATAGAGGTTAACCTCAATGGTACTGGGAAGGCCCGGCCACCCCCACAAGTACTGACCTAACATTCTGTGCTTGGCCCAGAGCCTCACAGACAGCATTGCTGGGGGCCATCCATGGCCAGATAGACTTCTTAAGGTCTGGCCCACATCCTTATGGGTAGGGCTTCTGCTCTACCGACATCCTTGGCCCTTGAACTCTTTGGGGCGGGGTTCTGGCAGTCAAGTCTAGAAGGCTGGCCACTGAGATCCTCAGCCTTTCCTGTTGGTGTGGTACTCGGCCACTGTCCCCACTTGAGGGCTTTGGGAGCCCATGGGACTGAGGCCCAGGCCAGGAGAAGCCCACATCCTTCTGGTCCCTTCCCCTGGACATGTGTTTATGAAGGTCTCTGCAAATACAACTGTTTGGAAAAGTCTTGAAATAGGAAACACAGTCCTGGCTGAGTGTCCAGGTTACAGGAGAGCTTCAGCAAATGAAAATCATTTCCTCGGTGGCTGCCAAGTTTGGAGGGCCTACTCGCATTCGCACATCCTGCAGCTGGCTCGTCCCCAGTCTGCCCCCTGTCCCCCACTCTTGCACGGACGCCAGCACCTGAAGGGCAGCCTCATCCTCCCCCACTGCCCTGGCCACCCCCTCCCCCACCCCAATCCCCACCCAGCTTCAGGTTCTGAACTGAGCACGTGTCACTCTACCAACCGGGGACCAAAAGGCCTCATGAGTGATGCCATTGCCAACTGCGTGGAGAGCTCAGACAAGGCACTGAAGGAGCAGCTTGTGTTCACCTGCTTCTACAAAAATGCAAAAGCAGAGAAATGATTTCTGCTTGGAATGGAGGAAGCAGAAGTCAAGATTTGGAGGATTCTTGGTGTCTCCCTGAAGTTGAGCATCTCTGGTTGGAAGAGAACACCAAGGATACAGTCAGCTGGTGGACTGAGGCTGAGATGAAGAGAGACTTGGGGGCTTCTGGAATATTCCCTCTGGATCAGATGGAAGGGAACTTCTTCAGAGGGCAGCCTTTGCTGTGTTTCTAAGTCTGAGCTTTTACTGGTGGATGCCAAGAGGAGCTGGTGCTTGTCAACACGTTCAGATCCACCTCACGGGAACAGCTTTGGGTCCCAAATGTAGGAAGTTGGAGTCTGACTCAGCTAGAACAAGAGGCTTCCAGGATCGCTTGCATCAAAGGGCACCTCAGAGATCCAAGCCTCAGCTATCTAATTCTTTTTTTTATGGTGAAAAATTATATTTAGGATTAATCAGCTCTTTAAATGATCCCATTTTTTTTTTTGGCAACACCCAAAGCATCCTAGTCAGGAGGCAGCCGAACTGATGCCTTTTTCTCTCCATCAGGCTAATCAGGGTGCTGACGTTGGCCACGTTAATATCGTAGAGCTTCTTCATGACCCGTTTAATCTGGTGCGTGTTGGCCTTGACATCCGCGATGAGCGCAAGCGTGCCGTTATCTTCTCTCTTCTTCATGGCTGATTCGGCGGTCAGAGGGAACTCAGTGATGATGTGATAGTCAAGCTTGCTTCTCCCGGGAGCTAATTCTTCAGGTGCCTCCTATCAGGTCAGGGAAGCCGTTTCTCCACGCCATGAGTACACCACTGCTCTCTCTTTTTTTTTAAGTATCTTTATTCTCCACCCCCATTTATTTAAACACTGTCGTTTATAAAGTTGTTTGTGATGCTTCTGCTACAGGCATTTAAGACTCCAGCAGGGATCCCACCGCCACTGTGACCTCCCTTCCATCAATGTCCCCATTTCCCCGACCCTTTTAGCAGGCACAACATAATTTAGTTTACATTTCTTGTTACCACTAAATGGCTAATGCAATTATCAAAAAATACTTTAGTTAAAAAAAATTTGTGAAAATTGTTGTATCTCATCATGGAAACATTAAATCCTTGTCTGAGGGTTTACTAAGCTATTGTTGCTGGTTGAGTCTTCTGTATTAATTTTTTTTTTAATTTTTATTATTTTTTTATTTTGAATTGAATCACCATAAGATATAGAGTTACAAAGTTTCTTATGATTTTTAGTCATAGAATGTTCTCACACCCGTCCTTTCACCAATGCACATTTCTCAGTTTCCCTCCATCCTGCCTCCCCTCACTCCACCCCTGCAGCAGTAACACTTTTCTTCTCTATCTCTTTCTCGCTCTCTCTCTCTCTTTCTCTTTTTCTCTCCCTCTCCTTTTCTCTCTCTCTCTCTCATTTTTCTTTTAAGCTACTTTTATGTGCTTCATTGGCTTCTATTACTTTCCCATCTAACTCGGTGTTCTCCTACTGAGATATCAGTATTGTAGAGTTCAAAAGTGTCCTGGGGTTGCAAATACAGCCCACATTTCAGAAACTCCAGAATATTTAACTGGGTAGTGATTTAACCCGATGGTGGTTGCCATCACTGTCTTCTAAGGAGGTCGGGATGAGCCCAAAATGTGAAGTACAGCTTCCCTGGTCTGAGTGAGGGGGGCGGGGAGGGCAGTCCATTGGGGACAGCCCTGGAGCGCTGGCTTTCCTGGACAAGTAGGGACTATCAACAGGACATGAGGTGCTTCCCACATGAGACCCTGTGGGTAGACTCAGGTGAGTCTGAAGAGGGGAGGAGATTCGCTTGCTAATGACCTGAGCTATGAGCACCTCCATGTCCATGCAGTCTGGAGAAACTGGGTTGGTTCACCCAGATGCCCCTGAGAACTCTGGCCACAACCTCAGTGGCCACATGCCTCCCCTCCAGGGAACTGAGCCCACACAGGGAGGCATTCAAGGACCCAGGGCCCAGCTGTGTTACAGGAATTCCCTGGCTCATCTGCATTCTTCTCTCTTCCTTGGATTTGTGTGTGCAGAAATTGCAGGGTACATACAGCAGGGCAATCTTAGTGGGCCACCCGCTGGACAGGCCACCCAGGGACTCAACAGTCTACCCTCACCCAGCTTTGGCAAGAAGTGAAGACTTTTTTTCTGCGACCCACAGCCCAAGGAGGGCTGGAGCAGCACTTAGCTCGGTCTGCCTTTGTCCCAGAGGCTGAGTAGGAGGAGGGCTGGAAACTTCTATCTCGTTTATTTATTGGAAAAGAGGAGGTAGCTCTTTGGATAAACAGGATGGGGCCTGGAGGTCGTCAAGGTTATTTGGCCTTCTGAATGATGATGTGTTTTCCATATACTTCTTCTGTGAAGGCTCTGAAGCTCTGTTTGCTTCCCAGAAGGCAAGAGCTGAGCAGGAACCAAGGGGTGTGTGTGTGTCTCTGCTTGGCCATTCTTTGAAAATTCCACTGTAGCATATTTACTGCCTCTGCAGAGCTGTTCCTGCTAACAGGGTAGGAGTTACTTGGAGGATAATATTGGTTTGTCCTTTCTGCCTGGCCACATGGAGCTTGGGTGTGTTGGACTGCACCCATCACAGTGCTCCTGAAGCACTTCCATTCCTCTGTTTATCTTTAACCTCTTCTCTGTGCTCTGCTTCCCCAACTGGTCAATCACCTTTATCCCCAAATCAGACCCTGTTGACTTGTAACGTCAGATCCTTCTAAGGACAGTGGATTTGTATTTATAAGCGAAACATTGCTTTTCTCTTCTCCTTATGTCCTTTGCATAGTTGCTTTTGAGCAATGCTCTTTTTTGTATGGACACAGGAAGACAGTTAATTCTATGCTTTTGTAACTTGGGAATTAATTGAATCCAAATAATATTCACTTCTAGGCATCTGTTTTTTTCTACTTAAGCCTCAGTTGCCCTTAGTTCCTAGCACCCAAAAAGCAGGGTCTTGACGAGGGACTGGATGGACCCAGGCCAAGGCAAGCTGTGAGCTACCCTGACATTGAAATGGACCAGGCCAAGCACCATAATACTTAACTATAGGTTAGGAGCACTGTCATGGACAAATTCTGTCATGATCCAAAGAGTAACAAGTGGATTAGGACCCTACTAGGACTAGAAAAAACTAATCTGGCCTGCGCACTGTAGTCTGGGATCTATAGCAAGATGTCCCCAGGAGAGCCACCCTACGAGCTTAATATATCTCTTACTGTGTCCATACAAAATGACTAGAACGATTATTTAGAAGTAAGTAAATCTAAAATGGTTGTTGGACTGAGGAAAACAGAAACACACCCTTAGGTGGTATTTCACCCCTCAGCATATCTCCTGGCTGCATGAGATCTTTGTCTTCCCTTGAGGGAAAGGCTTTCATATGTTGATTGTGCTACCTCACCTAGTTATAGTTGCTATCCCCCAGTGCTTGGAGGTTGGGTGACCAACGCTGTAAGAGGGAGTGTGGGGAGAATAGCATGGAGAATCAAGAGAGAAATAGAGAAGAGACTGGAATAAACTGCAACTGATCACCAACCAGTCTGGTTCTTATTTCCTCCATCCACCCACTGCCATCGGCCGTTCCTGGGGGAGGGGGGTGGGAAGCAGCCAAAAAAACCACCAAACACAGGCGGCGAGAGAGTGCCATGGTTTCGAATTCATTTTTTGATGACACAGTTACTGTCTTTCATCTGACCAGATTCCCCAACCTCAATCAGGTAGCCTTCGGGGCTAGAGTTTCAGTACCAGCTACACCAGTGCAGTGTTCCTGCCTTGCTCCCCATCACGCTCAGGTGTCAGGCTGCCTCCCTCTACAGTCTCCTGGGGAGCCCTCCCAGTTGCCACATGCAGGGTCTCCTGCCTTGCTTCCTCCCGTGTGGATGCACTCAAAAGGACCAACCCTCCCGCCTGGTCTCCGTCTGCTCCTCGGCCACCCATCACTTCCTGGCACAGGAACTCCGTCTGCAGGGCTCGAGGATCTCTGTGGCTGCAAGGAGAGTGGATACCCCAAAAAGGCAACTGGAGAAGAGACGCCTGTGTTAGGGCCCCCAGTGTGATGTATTTGATGGAAATGGTAGACTTGGCATTTAAGCCACATCCCAATCTCTTTGTCAGCATCTTTAGGCATAAAAACATCCCAATTTCCAATCTCATGGGTGCCTGCCCCCACACTCAGGGGATTCGGGGGATCCCAGTCACTTCCAGGAAGTGATTTCTCCTTAGATTCCTGACACTCTGGGGAGGTGGTGAGCAGCATGTCAGAGGGAAGAGGCCAGAGAGGGTGCTGAGCCAGGCGGCAGGCAGCAGACAGGGCTGTGGTGGCCGCCAGCAGCAAAGGCCAGCTCCATGGGCTGTACTGAGTCCGGCTGGGTCAGCAGCTCTGGGCTGAGCCAACTCTGAGCCACTGGCCACGGGTGCCCTGACCCTGTTCTCCCAAAGTCTGCCTGGTCCTGCTGATGGTGGGCGAGGCCCAGCGCCAGATGCCCATCAGAATGAGACCCGCATGTGCTTCCTGTGCCGCCACGGTGCCACTCAGCAGCTCCCATAAGGGAAGTGTGGGTAAGCGCTACCTACATTTGGCCCTGGCGGACTGGTCCCCACTCTGGAGAATCAAGATTTTGATGTAGAGTCATTGTCCCGGAGATGCTGTGTCTCTTCCTTCAGTTCAGAGATCACAGGAAACTCCTGGAAGTTTAGGGAGGAAGCTTTGTTTGTCTCTCTCCTACCTGAGCCTAGGGGCTTCCAGAGGGGTGGCATAGGGGCCCTCGGCGAGAGGAGAAGATGTGCCCAACTTCTTGGGATGAGCCGTATAAGTCCGACTGGAGGAGAGGGGGTCCTAATGATATAGGCAGGCAGACAATTAGGGTAAGGCCCCACCCCCAGGCGATGGCAGTAAATTTCCTAGAAGTAATAGCTCTGAAGTTGTGAAAGCCAACCTTGCAGAAAACAGGAACTAAAGCCTGATAAGACCCTCACTTTGTGCCAGTAATGGACCCTGAGGAGATTGGGCCCCTCCCCACGAAGAAAATTTCTGGAGAGATACCTTCGGACCTCTCCCTTATCCAATTAACTGTAATGATTTAGCGCCATAGAGAAGACTCAGAACATTCCAGACCAAGACATCCCGAGAAGATACTCTATAAAAACCACCTTGAACAAAGGAAGGGTGTTCATATGCTGCCTGAGCCCATGTGCTGCTTGCGCTCATGTGGCCGAGCACATGTGGTGCCCGAGCACATGTGTCGCCCGCATCTCCCCTCTTGAGATGTGTACTTTCATGCTTTCCTGTCTAATGCTGGGGTGTGTGTAGGGGCTTTCTTCACCCTTGGAGAAGCCTGGGTTCTCTCTTGAGCACGTTACTCTCCACTTTCTCCCACTTTCTCTTCCTCCTTCCCTTCAAAACCTCCAAATAAAATGTTTTACTTCAATGCTTTGTGTACTCCTGAAATTCTTTTCTGTGAGGTGAGACAAGAACCCAGTAACCCTGGGTCTGGGGTGACAGATCGGGAGAAAGTGACCATCTTTCTCCTCCTTGCTTCACATAAGTCACCAATGGGGCTGACCAACATCACCAAGGTGAGAGGGATCCTAAACCTTCCCCAGGATCTGCCTGCAATCAAAGGCAGCCGTCCTGGGGTGGGGGTAGGGGGCCAGTATCTGCAGATGCTATTTTGGTTCTGGGGTCTGAGGAAGGATGCGTGCGAGCAGGCAGCTCTCTCTGGAGCTGCAGAGAAGAGCAGCGGGGGAATTGCGGTGCAGATTATTGCTTCCTGGGGGGAGGCGGGCTTCCTTCCTGCACAGCGCCCCTCCCTGGAAAAGGGCGCAGACACGTGCATCCTGCACAGCTGGGCTGGGAGTCTTTCCTCTCGATTGTTTGAAGAGACGCTTGGTGGTAAATATGGAAAAAGGTGGTGGGGTGAGGGTGGGGCCCTGACCCTGGGGGATGCCTCAGCTGTGCGGAATGTGGTCTGCCCCGCTGCTGGCCCCGTCTGGCCTCCAGCTCCAGAACAACAGGGAGCCCTCCTCTCATGAGCTGGGGGTGTGCCACCCTCTTGGGCTTTGGGCTTTGTCCTCAGGATGGTGTGCTAACTGGTTGGGTCAGACCAGGGAATGTCATTTCAGGGTTGCCAGGCCCCCCCACTGTTCCAGCAACATGGGACCCAGGGGTGATCTGGGGTGCCCTGGATAGTGGTACCAGCCTGGGGAACAGGGTCACCTGCCCCTTCATGCTTCACTTCGCTCCTGAGCCATCATGGTGGGCTTTCATGCAGGCTACTCGGGGGACACCGGAAGGGGACGTTGGTGATGGTGTAAAAAGCTGTGGCTCTGGGAGGAGAACAGCAATTCCTGTCTTCCCTGGACTCCACCTCCCCACTCCTCATCCTACTCGCTCCTTTTTGGGGACCCATGCTTGGCATACACAGGGCACACTTCCCTGCCTTCCAGCACAATGTGCACAATCAGGGAACCTCACTAAAGTGAACCCCAAGTGCTCCCCACTCAGCACAGACCCATGCTCTGTTGGGGACACGATTGCTGGTTTTTCTGGGCAGGTGTCATGAGCAGACCTGAAGCCAGGGAGTGACTCCATGCACTGTTGCCAGTTTTGCACACAGGATGCCTGGGTTCCATCCCCAGAACTGAGGAACCAGTAGCACCGTCAGGAAAAGTTCACACACTGAGCCCAGAGCATTCCATGAGTACCACTGGGCACGAATCAAAACCTAAATGGAAAAAGAAGGATGGCTGCCCTGCCCCAGGCACGGAAACTGTCTTTGAAGGAGATGACCAACCTCAGTGCCTCTGTCTCAAGAGGGATCAGGGTGACCAATGGTTGCGAATCATTGAAGCTGCCCCTGGCTTCCGCATCCTGGAGGACTCGGCCTGTTTTTGTCAATGTGATGTATGGGTGAAGGACTGATGTCAAGGTCTTTAGTCCATTTTGATGTGACTTTAGTGCATAGTGTTAGAAAGGGACCCACATTGCCCCAAACAAATAATGATAAAATAATTTTAGAGGTGGGCCAGAGCAATAGCACAGCAGGTAGGTCATTTGCCTTGCAAACAGCCAACATGACCGACCCAAGTTCAATTTCTCCGCCCCTCTCGGAGAGCCAGGCAAGCTACCAAGAGTATCTTGCCCTCACGGCAAAGCCTGGCAAGCTCCCCATGACATATTTGATATGCCAAACACAGTAACAGTTGTCACAATGGAGACGTTACTGGGCCCGCTCGAGCAAATCGATGAACAATGGGAGAACAGTGACAGTGAATTTTAGAGGCAAAGAGGGACAGGCACATGGAGGAAGGTCACTGACCACTGGCCCTGGGGCAGCCAGCTGGGAAGAAGCTATCCTCAGGGCCTTTCAGCCTGAGATTCTGACTCTCTTCACTAGCACAGCCCACAGTCCAGCTGTCTGCATTAGACCTGGTGTCCTGGGACCCATCTTGGCCAATCCGGATGCCAACTGCCCTCCCAAACACAGCCATTTCTCTCTCTGACAGATATGCTTCAAAGCGCATATGATGGGCACTCCCTGTTCCATCTTCTTTCCATAGAAAGCCCTGAGCTCGCCAGGAGTGAATCCTAAGCACAGAACTAGGAGTAATCCCTGAGCATCACTGGGTGTGACCCAAAAACCTGAAAAAAAAAAAAGAACAAAAAAAGCCCCTGTGTGGGCACATGGGTCCCCTTCCATAAAGGCCCCGGCATGACACAGCATGTCCATGTCTGGTCAGGGGGTGGAATTGAGGGTGTCGGTACCTCTTCGTGGAGTCAGCATTCCTTAAGAAGGAAGCATTTCTTTCAGTCTCCTGCTCCTCCCATATGGCTGGCACTTTAGCACAATGGCCCAGTGCCAGCAGCAGCCCTTTTGTGCCATGAGGACTAGGCTGCACCCCACGGAAAAGTGCTGAAGAAGATGCCAGTTGCATGACTCAATGGCCCAAAGGGCAGTAGTAGCCAACTTTCAATTTTATTTAGGGAAGGAACCATGCTTTTCCTCCTCCTTCCTCCTCCTCCTCTTCCTCTTCCTGTTCTTCTTCTTCCTCTTCTTCCTCCTCCTCCTCCTTCTCTTCCTTCTCTTTCT
>JAOXYA010132348.1:0-10259 GCA_028565675.1 Sorex palustris
CGGGCTCTCCGAGAGGGGCGGAGGAATCGAACTCGGGTCGGCCATGTTGGCTGCGTGCAAGGCAAATGCCCTACCGCAAATATATTAATTTCAAAGTTTTCTGGGAATGCAATTTAAAAATGTTAATGGTTTCTGCATTTATTATTGGAACACACTTTTTAAAACAAACAAGAAATGTATGGAACATGTGTAAAATTTGTCTCACCACTTCGTTGCAATTGAAGCACTACCAACAACACAGGAAACCTTAGGGTTAATGTAAATAGTTGGAAAAGAAAAAAATAATCTGATCCCTACCTGGTATGACCCTCATATATTCATATATTCTTATAGTGCTGTCAAAGTTTCATAAGTAAAACTTAAAGTTAGTAGCAATAAAATCAATAAGAACTATTTTAATTTGCTTTATAAATACAGATACAGATACAGATAAAATATTCTAAAAATTGATAGGATTTAAAAACACCTTTTTTAAGTTGTTTATTTTTCCTCACCAGAGAAAATAAAGTTCAGAGTATTAGAGTACTAGATGTCAAATTTGTGTGGGGATAAGACAGATCAGGCAGTAACAATTTTGTTGCTGTAGTGATCATTTAGGATATAGTTTAGTAAACATTGTAAGCATATTAGTATGAAATTATGTAACATTTGTTTTCAATCTGTTAATAACTAACTAAGTACACTGTTGGAGGAAAAAGGGAGGTCAAATCTTAAGAAATATCAGCGAGTTCTCTAAGAGCATTTAGTCTGAATTTCACCTGTCTCTGAAGTAACAGCTATGTATACCATTTAGTAGGAACAGCAAGGAATTGCTTGGCTCTAAAGAAGATATTACTATGTCTAATTTTCATACTACCACCATCTTTTGGTTTGTGATCCAGATAGTATTAAAAATGTACACAGGTGGGGCTGGAGCGATAGCACAGCAGGTAGGGCGTTTGCTTTGCATGCGGCTGATCCAGGTTCGATTCCCAGCATCCCCTATGGTCCCCTGAGCACTGCCAGGAGCAATTCCTGAGTGCATGAGCCAGGAGTAACCCCTGTGCATCGCCGGGTGTGACCCAAAAATAAAAATAAAATAAAATAAATCTGTATTTGAAAGAAAGGGAGAAAGAAGGCAGGAAGCTCCAGCACTGTGGGAGGGGGGTGGTCTCCCTTTTTCTTTTAACCAAACTGCCATGAATTACAAAGATATAAAGATATCTATGATTGAGTTTAGGCATATATTGTTCCAAAACCAATGTCCTCAAATACCTTCCACCACTGTCCCTGGCAATCCCTCCTTTTAAATTTTTTCGGGGGAAGGAGGGAGTCACACCCAGCAGTGTCAGGGGTTACTCCTGGTAATGCTGAGGGAATCATATGAGGTGCCAGGGATCAAACCCAGGTAAGCTGCACACAAGGTAAATGCTCTACCTGCTGTGCTCTCTCTCTCTCTCTCTCTGAGCCCCATTTTTATTTATTTATTTTTTTTTTTTGCTTTTTGGGTCACACCCAGCCAATGCTCAGGGGTTCCTCCTGACTCTGTGCTCAGGAATCACCCCTGGAAGTGCTCGGGGGACCCTATGGGATGCTGGGAATCAAACCCGGGTCGGCCGCGTGCAAGGCAAACGCCCTACCCGCTGTGCTATCGCTCCAGTCCGAGCCCCGCTTTTAAAAGACTTGTTTTTGGGTGACATTCAACTGTTTTGGGCATATAGCCAGCTGGTATTCAGGAATCACCCTAGCAGGGAATCACTCAGTGTCAGGAACCAAACCAAGAGCCTCACACGGCAAGAGTCTTTCCTACCACCTAGTCCCATGCCTAGGCCCAATATAATTTTTTTTTAAAGAAAAATGCTTAATTAAATCGCTGTTACAGTTACAAGGCTGTACATGACTGGGTTTCAGTCATGCAATGTTCCAACACCCATCCTTCCACCAGTGTCCTGTTTCCCTCCCACCACCTTAAAATTTATAGAATGTTCTCAGTCTCCAAGGGCACCTGAGATGCCACCTCTTCCGGAGAGGCTTCCTGACCACCCAGCTAACTATGTGAGGGAACAATGGCATGTTCACTATGAAATCATCCCCACCCAGCCCGGTGTTTGCCAATATGGAGCACTAGAGAACTGACAGACGAGAAAGAAGTTCTTGGTATACTGGTCACAAAATTAACACAACTCTGATGCTGCCCACGTGGAGCCAGCCTAGTTGGCACAGACCTCAGAGCTCCACAAAGCTGCCTCAAGTCGGATGCCAGCTGCAAGCCTGGAAGTTCTCTTGGCCACATACATTTCTAACTGGCCACAAGTTCTGTGGCTCTTACCCACCTCGGGTTCAATATCATGTTAGAATGACACAGAGGGGGCCAAAATGATAGTCCAGCAGGAAGGGCGTTTTGCCTCGCATGCAGCGGACCCAGGTCCAATCCCTCACATCCCATCTGGTCCCCGAGCACCGCCAGGAGTAACCTCTGATGAGCATCACGGGGTGTGACCCAATAAAAAAGAGTGACATGTAGAACTCAGCAAGACTACGTACAGTTCTGCAGTAAGAGGTGCAGATCTAGACCGGCCACCTGAAGAGTCACATAGGATGAGGTCTGGAAGGTAGCCTGGTGGCATGGCCCTCCCGTGGCATTAGTACACAGCGTCCTCCTGATGTGTCCCTTGCTCACCAACCAGTTAAGCAGAGCCTCCGTGTGAGTTTATTAGGGTTCTACTGCACGCAGCCGACTGGGGTTCGATTCCTCCGTCCCTCTTGGAGAGCCCAGCAAGCTATCAAGAGTGTCCTGCCCGCACGACAAAGCCTGGCAGGCTATCTGTGGCATAGTCCATATGCCAAAACCAGTAACAAGTCTCACAAGGGAGATGTTACTGGTGCCCACTCAATCAAATTGACAAACAATGGGACGCTAGTGCTGTTACGGAGGCACAGCTCACCGAATCATCGGCAACTGAGGATGGACTCAATCTCCAGCCCCCTCCCCTCCCCACCTGGAGGTCAGACAGCGTCACCCATTGCGGGCCTGTTTTGTGGCATGATCCCCACCCCACCCTGAGTCAAATCTGAGCATACACTCGGTACAGTCCGAGAGGCCTGACGTGAAGAGGGCATGTCCAGGCTTCTCAACAGGCCCCAAGGACAAAGGCCAATCAGGTCCTTTAGTGTCCAGCGGACTGGGACAGGGGAAGTTTCCCCACTGGCCACACCTGCTCCCCAACTACTGCACGGGCCCAAGACACCCTGCAGTGCTAGTAAGGAAGTGGGGGGCGTGGGGGGGGTATGTCCTTAAGCTGCTTCTCACACAACCTGCAAGAGGAAAAAGGAAAAAAGAAAAAAAAAGACCAAGACCAAAGAATTTAGGAGCTTTTAATAATGCTTCAGTTGAAAAATCACTCTGTGAGTTTTTCAGGGTCAATGACCCATCTCTGGCCTGGCAAGGCCTTGCCCTGCACCCAAGCCACAGCCCCAGAACCACCCACCCAGAACCGGCCAGCCCCGCAATCCTGTTAGTGTTCAGAGTGGAGGGGCCCCTTTGTAGTGCAGTGACGCCCCCACCCCCCCCCGCCCAGGAAACGAGAAGAGAAGAGGTAGAAGGAGCACCACGTGTGTGCCAGGCGCTGCCAGGCACTTCCAAGCGTTCTCTCGCACTGGCCCCAGGAGGTGGGGACGCCTGTTTCATAGATGAGGGCCCCAAGGCTTGGACAGGTTAATCGACTCCCCCAACGTTTCCCAGTCCACAAAGCTCTAGGCTGGGGTGAGAATCCAAGCCTTACAAGGGGCCAAGGGTGCAGCCCAGGCGCACCCAGCTCTTGGCCTCCGTGTGCGAGTCCCAGGCCCCATCCCTGAGAGCACCTGAGGGGGCAGGGGGGAACTAAGTAGAAAATCCAGGGTGAGGGGCGAGAGAGAGCTCAGTGGGGAGGGCGCTCGCCCGCTCCACAGCCGACTCAGGTTCAATCCCCGGCACCCCATACTGTCCCCTGAGCACCGCCAGGAGGAATTCCGAGAGCAGAGCCAGGAGGAAGCGCTGAACATCCCCAGGTGTGAGCCAAAAACATTAAAAAAAAAAGATGATGATGATGATGGTGCTGCTGATGCAGGGCTCGTGGGGAGGAGAGAAGAGCCGGTGCAGTGGGTCAGGCGGTGCTTGTCTGCAATCGCTAGCCCGGGTCCGAGCCTTCACACCTCAGACCTGAGCGCGGCCAGGTGTAGCCCCAAAACCAAACTGGAAAGAAAACGGAAATCCGGGGCTCTGGTCTTCCGGCCACTGAGTGCCTCCTGCGTCCGAACCGGCCTGCCACGCAGGGTCCCGCCCCGGGGAGCCAGTCCGAGAGGCGCGCGGGTGGGTCCTCGTGCCCGGGAAGGCCTGGGGGGCGGGGCGACACCACCCAGGGGCCACTCACTCCGTCAGCAGCGGCAGCAGGCCCAGCTCGCTCAGTCTGTCCTTGGCGGCCGCCTCCCAGCCCCTGTTGGCCTGAGGGCTCCGCGGCGAGGGGTGCAGGAGCCCCTCCACCTGGACCTCGGGCCTGAGCTCGGCCAGCGCCCGGCGCGCCCGCTGCTCGGCCAGCCGGCCCACGCCCACCACCAGCCGCACGCCCAGCAGGCGCACCTGGCGGCAGAGCGCCGCGTCGCAGACCCCCAGGAGCTGCTCGCGCTGCTTGGCCGGCAGGTCGGCCGGCGTGAGGTTGCGGCCGCTGGCGGCCAGGAAGAGCAGGGGACACAGGTTGTGGACGAAGCAGTGGCGGAAGAAGACCTCGGGCCGGCCACAGAGGCTCCGGAAAAAGCCCCAGAAGCGGGCCCCGCTCACCTCGGACTGCGGGCACTCCAGGCCCCGCACGCGTCGCTTCGGGTGCTCCTGGGGAGGGGTCCGCACGGAGCCCCCAACGCCCAGCCAGTCCCGGACGACGTTCACTTCCCCGAAGGGCACCTGTGGAGACAGACAGGCAGGTTCTGACCCACGGCTCGCGCCTTCCCGGCAGCCCCCAGGAACCCGCCTACAGCCGCCCACGCCCCCTCACCGCTCCCCAACTTCCAAGGCATGACTCAAGAGTTCCCTTGGGGCTGGCTAGAGAGAGCACAGCGGTTGGGCGCCTGCCTTGCATGCGAACCCCCAGCACCCCATATGGTCCCCAAAGCCCTGCCAGGAGGAATCCTGAGTGCAGAGTCAAGAGTCACCCCTGAGCACTGCCAGGTGTGACCCAACACAACCCCCCAAAATTCCTTTGCCTGTGCGACCCACGCTGGGACTCAATCAGGACTCGCGGGTAGCACGGGGGACAAGGGGCTGGGAGGAATGGGACAGGGCTGACCACCGCTCTCCGGGCGCCCTCTCGGCCCAAGTCCCAGGCCCGGGCTCCCATCGATCATCATTGATCGGCTTTCATCATCCAGTGGGGGTCAATAAAAGCGATTGAGCCTCTGCCCTGGAGCCGCATCCTCGCCTCCACCTGCCAGGCACCCCACCGAGGGGCCGTCACTCATCCCGGGGTCTGAAAGGAAGGCAGGGTCTCCACCCCCCACCCCGGCCCGGCCCGGAGCCAGAGCAGCCAGAGAAACAAGTGTCTCTGCCACGTCCAGTCCTGGGGACACAGACCGACGGGGGGCTGCCAGGTTCCTTCCCCCATCCGCAACCTCCCCTCTAGGAGGGGGGAGATCCAGCCAGGTGGGGGGGGGGGTTGGTGGCAGGGGAAGGGGCTCTCAGAGGCAATTAGTGGGCAGCTCGCAAGGAAACGGAGCGGGTGTTAATGGCTTGGCTTGGGGGGGGCAGTGAGGCCAGGAGTGGCTGAGACCACAGGGGCCGGTGAGGCTCGGGAGGGACTGTGCCCCCACGGCACACACAGCCAGGGGTCCCCCCGGGGTACCCCCCCGCCCCGCCGTTTAAGACACGTCCACGTACCCCAGTCTGGGCCATGCCATAGGGCCCTGGGTTCATGCCGAGGAAGAGAACTTCCTTGGGGCCTTGGCAGTAGCGGGTGACGTAGCTGCAGTGCGGCTCCCAGGCGTACTCCACGGGATTGTAGATGTGGCCCACGGGCTCCGAGAACTGCAGCTGGCTCAGCGCAGCATTCAGCCGGAGCTCCTCCTCCAGGAAGCCTTCAGCCACACTCTGAGGGCAGGACGCGGGCGGCAGCTCCCTCTGGGCCCCTGCAGGCGCGGGGAGGGGCCCTGGGGGGAAAGCCTGTGGAACGGCCATGTCACCATCACCTGGAAGAAAGACGGAGGCTTCCTCAGCCCGGAGTGGCAGGGACCTGAGTCACCAGGGCCGGGACGCAGAATGAGAGGACAGCGGCCACTGCCCAAGCTCCAACAGGACTGTGCTCATCTCAAACCTTTTATTTGGGGGGGTGGAGGGTCACATCCGGTGATGCACAGGGGTTCCTCCTGGCTCTGCACTCAGGAACGACTCCTGCCGGTGCTCAGGGGAGCCTATGGGATGCTGGGAATCGAACCTGGGTCGGCCGTGCGCAAGGCAAATGCCCTACCCGCTGTGCTATCACTCCAGCGCCTCATTTCAAATCTTGGTAACAAGCTCCCCGCTCTGTCGCAAGCCCCCCTTCCTCTCCTTTTATGGCCCGGTGAGAGTGACCGGGAACCACCAATCACCCCACGCCACACTGCCCTCTCCCAGCGCAAGTCTTGAGTGGTCGGTCCCTCGGCCCCGCCAAACATATGGCAGGTTCCTAATATACACTGGAGCCGACTTTCAGCACCTCGACCGTCATCCTGAATGAAAGCACCAAGCCAGGCTGTGGTTTAGAGCCGAGGAATGAGATGCAGGTGCACGGCCAGGACACGAGACTCGCGAGAGGGGGAATCACAATGACTTCCAGGTGGCAGCCACTGCTCTGTGCTGGCAGTGAGGGAGGAGTCTCCCTGATCCTCTGAACAAGCCCCGGAGCGGGTGTTGTTGCCCCACATTACAGGTGAGCAGGGAAGCTGAGCAAGCTCAGGTCCCACGTCCAAGGGCTGGAGCGACAGCACCGCAGGGAGGCTGTTTGCCTTGCACGCAGCTGACCCAGGTTCAATCCCCAGCATCCCATATGGTCCTCCCCAAGCGCACCGGGAAAGATCCCTGAGCACTGATGGGTGTAGCCCCAAAAGACAAAATTTGAAACATCAAGTTGTCTAGCATCAAGACTGGGATGTGAACCCAAACTAAGTGGTTCTCTTGGGGCCAGAGCGGGTCGGGGCTTACCTTGCACATGACTGACACTGTTCTATCCCCAAATTCCCACACAGTCTCCCGAGACCACCAGGAGTGATCCCTGAGTGCAGAGCCAGGAGCTCTGAGCACAGTCAGATGTGCCCCCTAGGGGGGAAAAAACGTTCTCTTAACCCCAACACTCTAATCTCACCTTAGATGATTTAATCAGTCACTCTTCTAAATACTCTATAGTGCCTCAACCCCAGCCAAGTTTCCTTTCCACAGTTTCTTTCTGTGATCAGCAGAATGGGGACCAGAGTAGCACTGTCCTCCCATTGTTCATCAATTTGCGCGAGCATTTCCATTGTGAGACTTGCTGTTACTGTTTTTGGCATACTGAATACGCCACGGGAGCTTGCCAGGCTGTGCCATATGGGCGGGACACTCTTGGTAGCTTGCCGGGCTCTCCAAGAGGGACACAGGAATCGAACCCGGGTCAGCTGCGTGCAAGGCAAATGTCCTACCCGCTGTGCTATCGCTGGGAACCAGAGTAAACCCTCACAAGCAATGAGATATGTCCAGAGCCTTGAGTTTCCCCCTCCAGATACAATGAATGATGATACCTAACTGGTCACATTGGGATGAAGTGGAGGAAGGAGAGGAAGATGAAGGGGGGATGGGAGGAGGGAGCCCCAAAGCAAGCTCTGTGAGCCACCAGGGCCATTCCCTCCTCCCCTCTCACCCCTCCCACACAAACTCGCCTTCCTTCCACCATCCCTTCCAAATACCCATCCCGCCCTCAGCACCCCACACTCCGTACCTGCCGTGTCTACATTCCTTGAGTCCCACGCCCAGGCCCTGCCACCTCTCCACACCTCCAAATCTGCTCCTCTGTCCAGACACAGCTCCGACCTGTGCTGCGGGCAAACCTTCCGGTTTCAGACACAGAACTGGCCAGAGCTCCACACAGGCCCCGCCTCACAGGCTGCTGGGGCCTTCGGATGCGGATTCACGGTGCTTCCCTGGGCGATGCTGAGGGTGACAGGCGATTGTCACTGTGTAAGCATGGTTAGTAGTTTCTCTATCAACTTGCACCCTGCTCCCCCCGCCCCCCCCCCGCAGTGAGCCTCCGGCACATCAGAGGCCTTTGAACTACGCTCCACGCTCCACATGGCCCAGGTCCTCTTAACAAACATCTGCTGGGCTCTGGCAGTCCTTCTTCCACAATTTTATTTAAAACTGCCCTTTCCTGATGGACTCCTCTTGACCTTTTTTTTTTTGGGGGGGGTATACCCAGGTATACCCAGCGGTTGATCCCAGGAGGGCACTAAAGCAAGCAGAGTGCAACGTGGGCATCTGCGTCGGGTGTGGAATCGGAATGGAGTGGAAAGGACACCTGGAAGGACAGAACAACACCTGAGCGAGGCTTTTGCTTGATTCCTCAGCACCACGTGGCAACCCCCAGCAAAATAAAACAAAGCAGAAACCTGAAAAGGAAGCTGTGAAGACTCAAATTATTTCAGAAGTTCTTGCTCTGCATCTCCCTGTGTACCAGCAAAATTAGTGGATTGGCTGTTCCAGTTCTAGAATCTCTCTCACATCTGAAGTTGGGTCTTGGACCTTTAGAGACCTGTGCTAGAAACTGCAAGGCAGGGAACACACAAGAGAAGCAAACCTTGGGCTGGAGATCCCCCGAGGAGCAAAGAGGAGGAGAAGGAGGAAGAAGAGAAGTTGTTTCAGAGCCTGACCTAAAAGCCAATAGTCACAGGCTGGGCGACTTAAAACTCCGGTCCTGGTTTTCATCTCGAAGGCCCTCTGAAGCAATCATTCGAAGTCTATAAAGTGAAAATGACAAACTTGGGGCCAGAGATAAAGAGCACAGTGTGGAGGGTACTTGCCTTGCACATAGTTGACCAGGGTTCAATGCCCAACACCTCAAGAGTGATCCCTAAGTAGAGCGCAAGGTGTAAGCCCTGCCATCACCACTCCAGAGACAGACAAAAAGACAGAGACAGAGAGAGAGACAAACTCTTGACGGGGAAGAATCCTACTTTATTTATTTTTTTTTTTTTTTTGCTTTTTGGATCACACCCAGCGATGCTCAGGGGTTACTCCTGTCTCATGCACTCAGGAATTGCTCCTGGCGGTGCTCAGGGGACCATATGGGATGCTGGGAATTGAACCTGTGTTGGCCATGTTGGCTGCGTGCAAGACAAACGCCCTACCCGCTGTGCTATCGCTCCAGCCCCTAAATTCCTTAATCTTTACTTTGTCCATAAGTCATCTATTAGTCTGTACTAGTGAACATATTTCAGGAGTTTTTGCCCTTCTTGGTTGTTTAGCAGGAACAAATTTCTGAAAGCTACTGAGACTAGCTGATGTTTAAGAGATCTTTATTGTCTGTGCTTTCTCAGTATATAATATTCCTTAGAGTTATCTCAACTGACTAGATTTTTTTGTTTGTCTTTTCTTTTTGGGCCAACCTAGTGGTGTTTGGGGGCAACTCCTCGTTTGGTATTCTGGAAAGTTTAAAAATTCATCCCATCAGTTCTTTTAAATTTCTAAATATCCCTGTTATTTAGATAATGTCACAGAGTTTATTATTAGATTTTCCCATGGCAACAAATAGTGACCAGACCTTAGTGGGCACTCTCTGTGGTGGAAATCTGCACACCATAGCTCTCGTGGCTTAGATAACCTAAGATGTCCTCTGAAAGCTGGTATACTCTTTAAGCACTGATTTAGTTATCCAACTAAAAATGAACAGGACTAGGAAGATAACTCAAAGCACTGAAGTACATGCTTTGTATGTAGAAACCCCAGGTTGTATCCCTGACAGCACATGGACCTCCCATCCTTGCTGTGAGCACCAAGATAGAGGAGTCCTCTTCCACTGCTGGTGGGTCCCAGAACCAGAAAAAAAAAAAAGAGAAAAGAGAAAAGAGGAGTTAGAGAGGCAGTACAGCGGGTAGGGTGCTTGCTTTGCACATGGCCAACTCAGGTTTGATTGCTGGCATTCCATATGTTTCCCCCGGCACCATTAGAATTAATTCTTTTTTTTTTCTTTTTGGGTCACACCTGGCAATGCACAGGGGTTACTCCTGGCTCTGCACTCAGGAATCACTCCTGG
>JAOXYA010132356.1:0-10259 GCA_028565675.1 Sorex palustris
GCAGAGCCCCAGCATGCTGGCTTGAATAAAACCCCGCTTGAATTCCTGCAGGAACGTTGTCTGTCTGGTCTCTCCGTCCTCCCAGGGCTAGGGAACTTCTGACCCCAACACTGGGAGTCAGCTCTGACCACCATTAGGTGTGGCCCAAAACAACAAACCAACAAACTTTGAAACAAACTCAAATGATCACCTTGACTAGAATTTTGATTCAGTCCCTCTTTCCAAAGCCCTCATGACCAACTATCAGAAACTCAGTTCAAATACCCTGAAATGCCATAGAACAGAACAATGCATAGTATTACTATGTCTGGGTACTTTTTTGGCGGGGGAGGGGCACACCTGTGAATCCTCAGGGCTTACTCCTGGCTCTGTGCTCAGAGGTGATTCCTGGTGGTACTCAGCTGACTCATGGGGTTCCGGGGATCAAACCCAGGTTGGCCACATGCCCTCTCTGCTGGGAAGTCCCCAGCGGGGACCTATGGCCCAGTTCAGGAGGGCAACTAGTTCCCCCCATTTAAGTGTGCTTTCCCCCTTCATAGGCAACCAGAGCACATGCAGCCTCTGACACTAAGCCTGACCCTGCCCTGCTCCCACCACTGACTTGGGGCTTACTTGGTGCTATGGTCCCAGGGGTCTGCAGCCATGTCCGGGCTGGGTAGGGGTTAGGCACTTGCCTTGCATGCAGCTGACTCATAGGGTCCCCTGAGTACCACCAGGTGATGACTACCCCCCAAAATACATGTCTGCACCATTGTCATGCAGAGCACGTCCTGCCTGCCTCTCCACCGGCTCACCCTGCACCCCTGCACCACGGGCTGCATCGCCAACCCATGCTTCCCCCTTTCAGAACACCTGAACAACGGGTCACAGCCACTCTTGTCAGAGCCCTCCGTTGTCCCCAGAGTTCTCTCCTCTCGCTGATGCGGAGTCCACGTCACCCCCCTTCACCCTCCCAAAGACCATTTGGCTCAACCAGGATTCGGCTGTGACTTAGGCTGGTGTACTGGTGCTCGGGTGTGTGTATGTGTGGTTGTGTGTGTATGTGTCTGCATGTGTGTACTTGTACATGTGTGTATGTGGGTATATGTGTATATGGGGACATGTGCACATGTGTGCATGTGTATGTGTCTGCATGTGTGTATGTGTGCTTGTGTGTACATGTGCATTTGTGTATGTACATGTGTGTGTGTGTGTTTGTGTGTGCATGTGTGTGTATCTACGTGTGAGTTTTCGGTGACTAGCTCAGTACTAAGGAGTTGGATTGTTGGAATCATGATAAGGGATGTTCGGATTTGCTGAGAGACAGAGGGACCGATAGACTGTGGGGCTGAGAGATGGAGGGGCTAAGAAATGGAGACCCTAGAAGAGAGAGGGGCTGAGAGATGGGGGCTGAGAGACAGACTGACTGAGAGAGGGAGGTGATGAGAAAGTGTTAGGCTGAGAGACTGAGGGACTGAAAGATGCGTGGAGAGAGGACAGAGGGGCTCAGGGACTGGAGCTGAGATACGAAGGGGCTGAAAAACGGGGGGAAGGGGGTCTGAGAAACCAAAGTCTGAGAGACAGGGGAGTAGGGAACAGGCAATAAGAGATGGAAGGGTTGAGAGACGGAGGGGCTGAGAGATGGAGGGGCTGAGAGACAGAGGCTTATAGCCGAGTGCTGAGTCAGAGGGGCTGAGTGATGGAGGTGCAGAGATATAGTGGGGCTGAGAGGCAGAAGGGCTGAGACTGGGGGGCTGAGTAACAGAGACGCTGAGTGGCAGGTGGCTGTGTGACGGAGGGGCTGAGAGGTGGAGTGACTGAATGACTGGTGCGAACGACCAAGAGGCTGAGATTCAAAGGGTTTAGAGCCAGTGGTGCTGAGGAATGGAGGCTGGTACGTGGAGGGTCTGGAGGACTCTAGCTGAGAGATGGGGGCCCAAGAGACAGTGTGTGATTTGCTGGTGAGCACATGCTCATTCAGACCATGTTCTGGTGAAAATAACAAGATTCAGTGATGGCATAAATGGGGGGTGAGATAGGGGTCCCTTGGGGTCTCTGTGGTCATGACTCGCCAGTCCCCAGCTGGCAATGATGGAGGTTCAGGTGGTACCTTCAGACCCAGGTATGGCAGCTGAGCTAGACCTGTAGCATGTGACTCTCCTGTGACACTCGAGTGTCCAGAGGTATCAGAGGCTGAGGGGACGTGCAGCGACAGTCCCCCAGACCCCTAGAATGAGGGAAGGAAGTGTCAGGAGTGACTCACCTTTCTGAGCAAGCATCTGCTGTCCAGCCAGAGCCCTGGCAGAGGAAACCCAGTGTCTTCTGTCCTCACAAATGATTTTTATTCCGCAGCTGGACTCTCAGCTCCTTTTCCCGGGCAGAGGCCGGGCCTGGCCTGGGCCATTGCCTCTCCTCCATCTGCCCCTCTACCAGAAAAGTAATGGTGTGGAACCCGCCCTATAACCCTCTGAAGACCAGGAAGTCCCCTGCCTTCACAGCCTCACTCCAGCCAGGAGTGAGAGAGTCCAGTGCACACTGAGGCCCAGGGTCCCCCCAGAGGACACGCCAGCGCAGGGTCTGAGGAACAGGGAAGTGAACATAAGGGCTGGCTCTCTTGAGGGCCATCTGCAGCCTTCAGGAAGGCCTGTTCCTTAGTGTCATTCCAGGGAGGACAGACAGAAAGACAAGATAAAATAGAGAAATTGAGAGCGTGGTACCAAAGAAAAGAAGAACAACCCAGCAACCTGGGACGTACCTCGGGAGGAAACAGACCCGAGCTCAGCTACAGAATAAACTGCACACAGTGTATCCTGGCTCTGCGCTGGGCCCACCTTGCTGAGAAGACCCCCACCACCTGGCACCCCCTGCATAGCTGCTCAGGGCTGTTAGCCTGGTCTGCGAACCATGGGGGCCTGGCACTTTAAGGCAAAGTGGGGACGGGATCCTTGGGGCCTTGGAAAAGTGGGGGCTTGCCATCCTGGCTGCATGTTTTCAGACTCAGTCACAATGGGTCACTCAACTTCTCGCCTGCAACAGAGGAGCCACTGTGAGCGAAGACAGGTGCCCAATGCCAGGCCAAAGGCGGCAGAAATTAGAGGGTGAGAGTTGGGCCTGCAGGGTTCGGAGGACTCACAGTGTCTGGTGTGAGAGGGCTGGAGTAGGGTAGTGATGAGAACCTTCAGCACTTCCTGGCTGCGCTCTGTCACAGGTGTAAGCTTGACCTCTCCAGCACCCTTCCCCCTGCAAGCGTGAGCTCACCAGAACCCCCTCCGGTTCAGGTTCACTGTGCATCCCGTATGGGGCACACACAGGTGCATGGGTTCCAGAGGTGTGCACTCGTGAGCAGGTAGGTATATGGGGTGCACTTGGAGGGTGTCTGCATTTCTACCCAGGAGGGTGTGTGGGATGTGGAAGCTTGCACATGTATGAATGTGTCTACCTTCACAGGGGTGTGAGGGGTGTCTGAACCCTCTGGGTGGGTGAGGTGAGTGCTGGACTCCTTCTCCAGCCAACACCCCCAATCATCTTCCTCCTGCACCCCAAAACCACAGCATTGGTCCCATAGGTTTCTTTGCTAGACAGGCAGAGCTACGGCAGGCCTAGTTTTTGGCCCTGAACGGGAGACGTTGACATTTATTAATGCACGCAGGGTGAACTGGGACCTGAGCTCTGGGAAACGTCAGTGCCAGGGAAGCTCCAGGTCAGAACTGGACTCCAGGGAAACCAGCAGAGGTCACTAAGCAGATAGCACAGGTGGGGGCTTCACCGGGCCATCAGTGGGCAGCCCCAGCTGGCTGGGTCTCTGCGTTCAGGGGACTTCAGTTGGTGTCTGGAGGCAGGCGCTGCCCATTTTCCCTAACACTGAGTGTTCAGGATCACTGGCTGGCCAGTCTCCAAGGGGTTAGCTTGCCCCGCCCCTGCCTCCAGGAGCTTCGGACTCTGTCCTGAAAGGGCGCCCTCTGGCGGATTCCTCATGCTCCCCAGGGAGGATGCAGCTGCTCAGGGTCTGGCCAGGGTGGCATAGGTGCAGTCCTTGGTTGTGGGGTCTGCAGTCCGCGAGGGGGCAGTTCTTGGGGGCCTCTGAGTGAGGGTGCGGTGGTCCAGCTGGGCGTAGGTCACTTCCTGGGGGCCTCCTGCAGCAGGCGTCTAAGGAGAGGGTGAGGATAGCGGAGTATGGAGCTGGGAAGGAGGGAACCAGCCCCACAGCCAGGAACCCCCTTGAGTTCCCACCCAGATGGTCAGGGATGGTGAGAATGGAGCTGTCCTCTCCACGGTTAGGACACAGACATGCTGTCTCTAGGACCTCCCTCTGGGCAGACCATGGGATGTCCTGGGTGGAGGGTAGAGATCAGCGTGGACACTGCCAAGTTCATGATAAGGTCCAGTTGGCACCTTCCCAGGACCATGAGCCAGAGACACCCGCAAATCCATGATTCAGTCCCTTACATGGAAAGGGTACATGGGGCTTACCGGCGAGGCCCTGTTCCTGCCCAGCATCAGGGCACCATCCACTGTGACCAGATCTGGAGGAGATAGGGTAGCAGGCAGCTTCCAGGCAGGGGTGAGAGCAAACCAGGGGCACAGCACTTCAGCTCGGGGTGCATCAGTTTCTCTTGCTCTCTTCTCTATAGTCATCTTTCTCCCCCTCCCCTCTCATATCTCCTCAGTGGAGGAAGGACTAGGAGGAGGAAGTAGAGGAGGAGGAAGAGGAGGGGAAGAAGAAGAAGAAGAAGAAGAGAAAGACAGAAACCTTTTCTGCCGGCGCTGACTGTCCACCTTCCATGGCCTGGCCCCCACACCCCATTCCTTTACCTGTTGTTTGCTCTGGGAGGCCACCAGTCAGGTTGGAACTAGAGGAAGAAATGTGTGAGTGTGGGGTCACCAGGGGCAAGGGTCTGGACAGGGCTCTGTTCTGGGGCCTCACCTTTCCTGCTGTCTTCCCTCTTCACTTTTGCCTCTGGGGGTCCCTGGGGATGATCAGGGGTGTGGATTAGGGAGAGAGCCTCTCCCAACGATCCCAGGCCTGCCCGACCTCGACACCCTCTCCCAGACACACCCACCGAGCTTCCTGCGCTGGAGGAACAGGAGGAGCAGGAGGATAAGCAGGAGGAAGGGAAGGGCCACTGCGGGAATTATGTATGTGAGCTCCAGGGACCTGCCTGGGAAGAAAGAGGCACAGAGATCACGTGGTCTGTTACCGATGCCACCTAGATTCACTATGTATCGGACACACTCAGTGATGTGCTTGGGACGTAAACCATATCACATTCAGCTGCACCTGGGTTTCTGCACTTGCATGCGCAGCTCTACCACTATCCTTAGTCTTGGTTTTATTTTTGTTTGGGAAGCTATTCCCAGTAGTGCTCAGGGGTTACTCCTGGTTCTGTGCTCAAAGATCACTCCTGGCGGCCTGAAGGACCATACGGGATGCCTGGGTTAGGTGAGTGCAAGGCAAGTGCCCTGCCTGCAACTCATGGCCCCAGTGCGCATGTATTGCTGTCTTGTGTCCTCATTCACCTTCCCGTGCAGGGGAGGGCAGCCCTGCTCAGGCACAGTGGGTGGGGAGTGTATGTGACAGGGCGTCTTCCAGGTTCAGGACACCCCTACGGTGCAGTGGCCGACATCCCTCCCACCCACCCGCAGGAACACCCACTACAGGAGGGTGAGAGCTCAGCAAAATCTGCATATGCCGGGGAACCCAGCTTGGTTCGTAGCAGGAACGTGAAGGCAGCGGTGGGGACAGCAAGGCCCCCATGCCCTGACTCAGCCCAGTGGGCTCAGGACCAGAGGGAGGGTGACCTGGAGCAGTACAGCTCGAGGTGGACCTTAGCTGGCCTTGGTCTCTCTGGTCCTCCCAGAGCCACACCTGCAGGGGCAGGTGCTGACCACCAGAGGGGGCTGCTGTCCACTAAGGAGCCCTGCTATCCACCAGCAGGCGCTGCGTCCACCAGGGAGCGCTGCTGAGCTGATGCAAACCCTAATCTGGACTCTGAGGTCCCTGGTTGGAAAACTGATAAAGAGTTTGGAGTCTGAGTGCAGCCGGCTCTGGTGCTCACATCTTGAGTTTTGGGCTCAGAGGTTTGAGAGCTGAGGTGTGGGTCCGGTTGCTGTGAATGGGTTGGAGCCTCTGGCGGGAGGAGCCCTGACCTGTCACAGCACCAGCTTGGACCCGGGGCCACCACCCCAGAGCCAGAGAAACCCCCAGGCCTGCATGTAGCCTCAGAACTTCCCGGCCCCTCACCTACCTCCCTGCAGTTGAGGGCTGTCACCCTGAGCGGTGTCACTGGGTGAGGGAAGCTGAGGTACTCCTGTGGACGAGACAGAGGGACACTGGGTCAGAGAGGGGCTGCCTGGGATAGGACGGGTCAGGGTCACTTCTGCACACCCATTTCCTTATAGACTGGACAATAGGAGCTTGGAGCCCCCCTCTGAGGCCCAGGGCAGGGGGGCGGGAGAGTGTTCCCTGATCAAACATGCAGGAGTCAACTTGCTCAATGTCCCATCAGCCCTTGTCTGTGTTGTCAGGAGCCTGGGTCACAGACTCCCCACTGGGTCCACTGCTTGGGCTTTTCAGCAAAGAGAGGATGGGTCAGCAGCAGCCTGGGAAAGTTGGGGGCTCTACTAAAGGACATGTGTCCCCTCACAGTCACCACAGCCCACTCCCGCCCCACCTTGCAGGCCATCCCGGTTCTCTCCCCAGGGCTGAGTGTCCAGGCCAGGCCGGGGTCCCTGCTGGGGGCTGAGTGTCCAGGCCATCTCTGTGGTCTCTGGTCCATGGGACCCAGTGCCCCCATTGGCAGAGGGTCAGATCTTACGGCACTGGGGCAGAGTGGGGAACCTGGGGCAAACCTGGGGTTCGATCAGAGATGTCCTCAGTTCTCACCACCAGCTCCAGGGGGTCAATACGCTCAGACCAGCTGCTCCCTATACGGTAGAGGCAGCGGTAACAGCCCATGGAGTTTCCACTCACTGCTGGGATGAGGAACCGGGCCTCTGTCTTGCGTGGATCACACCTGGACACGTTGTCTTCAGAGTTACAGCTCACACATGACGAATTCACACAGTAACATCCTATACATTCCCGAGCCATGTGTCTCTCACATGTCAGATCCGTGTATTTGCATTGCTCAGGGGTTAGATCTGCGCAGCTGTACATGTTGTTCTGCTTCTCTAGCCGGAATGTGTTGGTCCCAGCAGGACCCCTGCACACGAAGGTCACGGGCTGGCCCCAGGGGATGTCAGGGCCCGGCTGGGCTGAGATGGAGGGCAGAGAGAGGAACTCTAGTGAGGATGAGAACAGGTCTTAGGGGGTTGATGGGGACAAACCCCACAGATCAGCCCCCTGGTGCTCAACTCAGCATGTGAATGTGTCAGTGTGTGAGTGTGAGGAGGTGTGTGAGTGTGTGAATGTGAGTATATGGGTATGGATATGTGAGTGTGTGCATATTGTGTGAGTGTGAGCATATGTGTGTTTGCATGAGTGTCAGTATTTGTGTTGAGTGTAATTCTATGTGTTAGCGTGTGAATATGTATGCTTGCGCGTGAATATATGTGTATGAGTATATATGTGTGTGAATATGTGCATGAGTGTGAATATATGTGTTGAGTGTGAGTATAAGTGTGATTATTTGCCTGTGTGTATGAGTGTGAATGTGTGAGTGTGAATATATGTGTTGAGTGTGAGTATATGCATTAATGTGTATATATGTGTGAATGTGAGTGTAAGTATGTGACAAGCGTGAATAGATGTGGCAGTATATGTGAGTGTGTGCGTGTGTGAGTATATGTGTTCGTGTATATGTGTGAATATGTGTATGTGTGTTTGAGTACATTTGCTTGAGTGTGAGCATGTGTGTGAGTACATGTGTGTGAATGAGTATATGTGTGTGAGTATGTGTATGAGTATATGTGAGTGTGTTTGTGAACCTACAGAGCAGGGCACCACTCCCCCAGTCCATTCTAGAACCTTCCCCCCCGCCCCTGCCCAGACACCTGGCTGTTCTGGGCAGCGACTTTCTTGTCTCTGGCCGGATCTTGGGCTTTGCTCTGGAACATTGTTGGGCACCCAAGCAGCTGTGGTCTGAGCACCCCTCTGCCACAAAACTCCACTGTCTGGGCACCCCTGTCCCACAGGGGACCCCCCCACAGACAACCTCCCCCTCCTCAGTAGAACCCAATTTTCTCCACCAGACTAGTGGTGGAAAGGGTCCCGCCGGAGGCAGTGCCCAGGACTTGGGTTGCTTCCACCCAGCACCCTTAATCCTCCCAGACCTCCGGGTTTCATCCATCCCTGAATCCTCAGACCCTGGGGCTGAGGCCCTGCCCTTGGGCTGGCAGTCTGAGCTAGGCCAGAGTTTAATGGGCTGAGCACTCACACACACTCAAACCCATTTGGGGGGTGGGAAGGGACAGGGAGCTGGAGGTGCAGAGAAGGCTTGAGAAAGCTGGGGCAGCTTGAGCACAGAGCAGGGCGGGAGCGCAGAGCAGGGCTCCAGGGCAGGGTGCAGAGCCCAGGGCCAGAGGGGGCAGGAGGCAGTTAGCTCTGGCAGAACACAAAGGCCTCAAGAGGCTCTAGAGAGTGCTCAGGGCCGAGACTCACCCACAGAGTCTGGGCCCTGCCTCCCCTGCCGTGCCCAACACACACGCACACACACGCACACGGAGCAACATGACCCCACTAGTGTCCTGCAGGGTGCCATGGGGAGGGCGGATGGCCTGGCCGCTGACCATCTGCTGCGCGGGGGTTGCACTGGGAAGTCAAAGACCCTCAGCAGCAGAGGTGAAGAAGGGGCAGAGCCGGGGAAGGATGTGTTTGTGGGTGCTGCCAGCCAGTTTTTCCTAGCCGGGCCCCCTCCCCCAGAGGCAGATTTGGGAGCCACGGGGACTTACCTGCCTGCTCCCGCGAGGGGCCCATCTGGCTGAGGCACAGGGCTGAAACAGACCCTCCATGAGAACCGGGCAGTCCTGCACCCCTCAACTCCCCCACTCCGAGCACCACTTGCCCAAGTCTCCATGAATCCCCAACCCCTCCGCAGCCCTTCCCAAGACCTGAACCTCAAATCAGTAAGGTGTTCTCTGGGACTCACCCTGTCCAGTCGCAAGTGGACTTCACTCCCCAGGGCCCTTGGGTCAGACTCAGGAGCCACAGGGAGGGGGCCCCTCTGACACCCCCCCAGTCCCCAGCTCCCTCCAGACTCACCGAGGCTCAGAAGGACACCGGGTAGGGGGGCCATGGTCCGCCCCATGGCCATGCGTGTTGCAGCAGCGACTGAAGCGGGCACTGGCTGTGTGGGGATCCCACACTGCCACTTCTCACAAAGGGGAACAACCCAACCCCACCCCGCTCAAGGTGCTTCCTGCCAGTCCCACAGACCTCCTGCCCTGCCCTGGCCCACAGGGTGACTCTCTCTGTCCCCTTGCACCTCCTGACAGCAGCCATTGGTCTTGGGCGAGGGCTGTGGTGCTGACCTGGAGTCTTCTCAGAGAGTGGCCACAACAAGTAGAGGGGGCATTCGCTGGGCTGTGCACTCATGTGTTGTTTTGTTTCTGATTCTGGGCCACACCTGGCTGTGTTCAGGGCTTACTCTGGGCCCTGCACTCGGGGATCTCTCTGATGATCTCGGGGTGCATTGGCTGGGGGTGCCTTGGTGGTGCTGTGGGTTGAACCCGGGTTGGACTTGTGGAAGGCAAGTGCCCTCCCCACTGTGCTTACGCCTTGCTCCCCCCAGAGGCTGGGACACTCCTGGCTCTGTGCTCAGGGCTCCCTCCTGGAAGGCTCGGGGATAGCATGCAGTGCCGGGGTGAAGCCTGGGCCAAGCCTTCTTGCCTCCCCCTGCCGAGGAGGAGAAGCCAAAGCACTCGGGCACTTCTGAGGCTGCGGAGATGGCAGAGCCCAAATCCCAGAGCCACCAGTTTCACAGGTCTGCCTTCTGGGGTCCCTCGCTCTCCCTCCTCTGTCCCTCCATGCCTCTCTTCCTCCTCCCTTCCAGCTCTCATGCAGGCTTGTGGGCTGAGTGTGAAGATGCTCTGAGCAGCAGAATGGCAGGGAGCCATGACCACTCAGGATGTGGGGAGCGAGTTGCAACCCTGCAAGGAGCTGACAGTTAAAACAGGGGCTTCCTTCTTCTCTCACTATGTGCTTCCCCAGTCTGCGCTGAGGAAATGATATAGTTTCCCGAAAGGGTTTTTTTTATGTGGGGGGAGGGGATGTGCTATTATTTTATTTTCACTTGTTGTGCAGGGGACCATGTGACACTGGGCACCTACTGTTCCCACATGCA
>JAOXYA010132365.1:0-10259 GCA_028565675.1 Sorex palustris
CTGCGCCGGTAGGGCTGGGGCGGGCGGGGATGTGCTCTGGAGGGTGTTGCCTAGACCCGACTGGGAGCGGCCGCACACAGGTGTGCACCTGCTGCATGTGTGTACGCATACGTGTGTCATATTGCATGCACATCTATCTGTACCGTTTGGTTTGGTTTGGGGGCCACACCCGGCAGTGCTCAGGTGTGCTCCTGGCCCTGAGATCTCCGGGACCCTGTGGGGTCGGGGCAAATGCCGCCCCGCTGTACTGTCGCCCACGTCTGCTCATCCGTGTGTGCCCGGGAGCTTCTCTGCGTGTGCATCTGTGTGTATGTGCAGAAACAGCACGTGGCAGGCAGGACCCCGGCTTCCATCCGTTCCCCCCGAGTCCCCTGGGAGGGATCCCTGAGCACAGAGCCCGGAGTCAGCCTGAGCACGCTGGGGCCTGTGGAGCTGCTGGGCCCCAGGGCCCGTGAGGGTGGCCTTGTCCGCCCTCCCTCGCCCCCGCCCCGTCCCCTTGGCAACCAGCCTCCCCTCCCCGGAGTGTGCCTGCCGACCTGACCTTGTCGGCTCGCAGAGGCCCCGGGCGCTGGACGGGCCGTGGGGGTGTCCTGTGGGGACGAGCATCCTCAGGTCATTTTCTCGTGTGATGGTCCCTGTCGCCTGGGCAGGCCTTCCGTCCACAGGTGGCAGTGCTCCGGCCCCAGGGGCTGCAGCCCCCTCTCTCCCTCCCTTCTTTGTTGGCCACAGTGCTCAGGGTACTCCTGGCTCTGTGCTTGGGGATCAGGCCTGGCAGGACTCAGGGGGCCCTGTGGGATGCTGGGGATGGAACCCGGGTTGGCCGCATGCAAGGGCAGCGCCCTCCCGGCTAAGCTGTCCCTCCCGCCCTCCCTGGCACCAGCTGTCAAACCCCCGGCCTCACCCGTGCAAGGCCATAGCCCCGAGCCACCTCTCTGGCCCTGAGCCTGCGAATCTTGGCGGGCACTGGGCTGACGAGTGTCAGGGCTGACTGAGGTCCCGCTGCATCTGCGCTGGGAGCCCGGGCTCCTGCCAGGGCCACGACTCCAGGCCAAGATCTCGCCCTGTGTACGTTCTGTTCGCCAGACACGTGTTCTCGTTTGCTTCGGCATTTGCAGTCTTTCTGTGTCCGATTCGAAAAGGGCGGCTTTTCCCTCATGTCTGTATTCTGATCTATTTCAGAATCCCGAACGGGGGCTGGAGTGACAGGATGTGGGGGGTGGGGGTGGAAGGGCCTTGCCATGCCTGAGGCGACCCAGGCTCAATCAATCCCTGACGCCCCAAACGGTCTCCTGAGCCCCACCAAGGAGGGATTCCTGAGTGCAGAGCCAGGAGCCCTGAGCACTGCGGGTGTGGCCCCCTACCCAAAACAAACAAAACTGGGCAATGCTCAGGGGTTACTCCTGGCTCTGCACTCAGGAATCACTCCTGGCGGTGCTTCGGGGACCATATGGGATGCCGGGGATTGAACCCGGGTCGGCCGCATGCAAGGCAAATGCCCTACCCGCTGTGCTATTGCTCCGGCCCCTGGGCAGGGATTAAAGGCCTGGAGAGGACTTGGCAGGAAGGGACCCATGTTCATGCCCAGCACTGTAGGGCCCCCGGGAGTCGAGCTGGAGTGGGTGCAGAGCCTTGCGGGGGTGGCCCCGAAACAAGGAAGGAAGGCAGGAGGGAAGGAAGGAAGGTTGAAGGGCTAGAAGGAGTAAAGAAAGGAGGGATGGACAGAGGGGCATGGGGAGGGAGAGGAGCGGGGGCCTGGGGTGGGGGGCTATCCTGCATGGTCCTCCCGGCATAAGTGGCCCCGAGCGCTGCAGGGCGTGACCAAAAGGAAAACGCAAACCCGAGAGGAAGCCAGGGCATTCAGGGTCTCCCGCAGGGTCCGAGGCCAGGCCTGTCCCTGTCCCGGCCCAGCCTGGGGATCTTGTGGTGCCCCCTTCCCTGGGGCGCCTGGCAGCGGAGCTTCCTGGGCTGGCAGGGGACGGGCTGGACCCTCGACACCCCTAGTGCGTGCACCGGGGGTCATTTCCTGGCCGGCCAGTGCCCAGTGGCTCCCTGAGGACGGTCCCCACCGCGATGGCTCAGAGGAGGGAGCAGCCAGCAGGCGGGCGGGCGCTGGGGCCTGGCCGAGGATGCTTCCCCACGCCCAGAGCCGCCAGCCGGGCCGCGCGCGTGTGTGCCCCTCTGCTCCTGCCCCACTTTCCTGCCTCGGTTCCTGGGCCGGGAGCCTGCGCAGGGCCCAGCGGCCTACATAGCCGCTCCCGCTGGCTCCAGCCTCGACTCACCACTGTGAGCGGTTAGGGGCGTGTGTGTCGGGTGAGCGCGGGTGAGCACGGGCAGACGAGATGCTGACTGCTGCGTCTGGGGCTTCCCGGGCCACCCCAGGCCTGGTTGTGCTAGGGGGGACGTGCTTCCAGAGGGTCTGTCTGACAGGACCCCCGCCGCCCCTGCCCCACTGACAGCCTCCCACCCCCACCAACCCCTTCCCATCCTTGTCCCCAGGCAATCCACTGTGGGTTTTTTTCCCTTCGGGAGCACACCTGACATTGCTCAGGACTTACTCCTGGCTCTGTGCTGAGGGATCTTTCCTGGGGGGCTCAGGGGAGCACAGTGTGGGGCCGGGGATGGGGCTCAGAGCTGTGAGACCCTGGGTGGTCCTTGCCCCCACGTGGCTCCTGAGCGAGTGCTGCTGTTTCCGAGTGAAGGCGCCAAATCCTCAGGTTGAGCATCATGGCCTGGACCCTGGGTATCCCCCCTCACCCAGGATTCAGTTGGTGGGTCTACCGGTAAGTTGTGTGGCTTTTCTCTCCCGGTGTCAGTGACCCCCCAAACTGTGGCTCGAGACGTCACACATGCTGGGAGACGTTTGAGCAAGTACCTGAGGTGGTTGGGAGGGGACCCAGAGACCACCCCCGAGAGACTGCAAGTCCCCTGAGCACTGATGGGTGTGACCCACAACACAAGAAGGTGCCCACGGCCAGCCAGAGGCCCCGAACTTGCTTCCCGGGCCTGCACTGCACGATGCCCCCAGGGACGTCGGCAACGGAAGGGACTTGAGGCCTGTCCGCTGCGAGGCTGTGCAGAATGTAGGGAAGGAACAGGCTGGGCCGGAGAGGAACCGTTGCCAAAGACCAGCCGCCGACAGAGACTTCTGACTATCAAAGAGAAGCCTACCAGGGCTCCCACTCAAGTAGGTCCCGGGCCACGAGATGCCGGCACTGGAGGGGAAGGTCCTGTGGCCATTGCCCTAAGATAACGATTCGGCCTTGCCGAGTAGCTCGGAGATCCCGGCTAGCCCCAGAGCCCTGGCCACGTCCGGGGAGCGCCGTGTGCCAGCGGCCTGTGTGCGTGTGGCCAGAGCCAGGTGGGCCGGGCGGGTGCCGGAAGGGGTGGGCTCTGCGGCCACGGCCGTGCTCCGGCTTTCTCTTCCTTGTCAGGGACACATGAGAACAACTGGACGCTTGGCTGAGCACATGCGTGGCATGCAGGAAGCTGAGTTTGAGCCCTGCCACTGCACGCTTCCCAGAGAACACGGGGGGTCCCACAGAAGGGTCCCACAGTACAGGAAGTAGGTCCGAGCGCTGCCAGGTGAGGCTCCCAAACTGAAGCCAAACCCAGGAAAATCTGGGTGTTTGTAAGTGTGGGTGTGGAGGGGTGAGCAGGAGTCGGCCGGGCATAGAGGCCTGTCCTCTTTCCACCGGGCCCGTCGGGATCAGAACCTCCACCCCACCCTGCCTTTCCATCCTGTCCCCCACCTCTGATGCATGCCCTCATGCGTGTGGGCTCTCACGTCCATGCGGTCACCGCTGCCCTGGGTCACATCCTTGAGGTTCATTCCAGATTGCTTTTCTTTTTACTGTTGATTCCCAGAGTGTATGCGTGTGCGCGTGTGCGCACACAGACACACAGACACACACACGTGCGCACACTGCCTTTTTAACATCCATCCGTCTACCCAGCCATCCACGCTTCCATTCGTACATATTCCCTTCTACACATCCATTTACCTATTCATGCATCCACCCACCCCCCATCCATTCATTCCATCCACCCACCCACCCATCCATCCATGCACACGTCCACATACATCAACCCACCCACCTGTCCACACATCCATGCAGGAATGATCTGGCAATATTTCCTCCTCTTGGTTCTCATGAGAAAAAGCCTCTGTGAGCAGCTCTGCAAGTCTCTCTTCCATGCCTTGTTTTCATTTTTGTACAAATACCAACAAATGGGATTGCTGGTCTATTTTGAAGGTTTTCTTTCTTCTTTTTCGATTAATGAACTTTTTGCCATCGCCAATTGTGCGTGGGGACTATTCCCGGCCCTGTGTTCGGGAGTGACCCCGCTGCTGCTCGGGGATCATATGCGTGATGGTGATTCGGACCCGGGTTGGCCTCATGTGGAGCGAACGTCTGACCTCTTGCAAGCAGGTGTACTGGGGCTCCTGCAGTGTCAGGGACCCAGATGTGGGTGGACAAAGGTCACCCAGACTTCCAGGAACTCTGATCCCCTCCCCAGATCCCATTACTCAGGCTGCCAGCAGGAAAGTGAAGGAGCCCTGGGGTGCCCAGGAAGCTGCCTCAGCTCGCATGTGCCTGCGGGTAGGCCTGTGGCCGGGAGCGAGGATGAGGGGCGGTACAGGGGCTTCTGGCCATGAGACGGAAAGCTGGAGCAGGCCAGAGCCAGCGGGTGGATGGAGCTTGCAAGGAGGTTGGTGGTCCCAGGCAGGGAGCAGGACAGATTGTCCTCACCCGCGTTGCAGGCGTGGGCCAAGACCCCAAGGGTGTGGGGGAGCGTCTCCTCAGGCCCCCGCGAATGCACCCTAAGCCCCTTCCCTGTGTCCAGAAGCATCCAGAGTGGTCAGGAAGGGCCGTGCTGACCCCCCCCGCCCCCCCGCCGCCAGGTCCTGTGCCGGCCACAGTGCCCTTGGGGCTCTCCCTGCTCAGCTGGGCGGGATATGGACGCCCAGAGAGGGTTGCTGGCCAGTCAAGGTCACACAGCACGTAGCTGGCAGTGCTGGGCTTGCTGTCCGTGTTGTCTCTGCCTCCGGTCATCTGGCTCAGAGCCTTGGGCCTTAACCAGGAGCCCTTCCAGAACTTTCTAAACGAAGGCTTTCACCTCTAGTGCATAGCCAGGCGTGGTGCCGAGGGCCCTATCTGCGCCCTCTCTGCTGTGGCGTGTCTGGGGGACAGTCCAGCTCAAGGCAGGGGTGAGCTGGGGACAGGTTTCATGCTCTCTATACGGGGGTCCTGGCTCTGATCCCCCAGCACCCCCAAATACTGCCGGGTGTGGTCCTAGACCCAGCCCAACAAACAGAAGCACGGCAGAGGTTGACCTCATGCCAGCCAGAGGTGACAGGCCGTGGTGATCGCTCCACTCACGTCCTGTCCAGCACGTCCTGGGACATGAGTGCATGTGAGTATGTGGGTGCGTGTGTGTATGTATGTGTGTGTGTGAGTGCACGTGAGTGTGTGAGAGCATGGGAGAGTGCATGTGTGTGTGTGTGAGTACATCTGAGTATGTGTGTGTGAGTGCATGTGAGTATGTGTGTGTGTGAGTGCACGTGAGTATGTGGGTGCGTGTGTGTATGTGTGTGTGAGTGCACATGAGTATGTGTGTGGGTGCATGTTGGAGTGCGTGTGTGGGAGTGAGTATGCGTGTGTGTGTGTGTGTGTGTGTGTGTGTGTGTGTGTGTATGTGCATTTTGCCCTGTGACTGGGATACTAGTGGGGGGGGGTTGTGCCCCTGGCTCTGCTGGAGGAAGAAAAGGGGTGGCGGGCGTGGGAGATGGGGTGCAGGTCTGTGCTGTGAGGGTCGGGGAGGCCCTCTGGGAGAGGTGGGTGTGATGGGGGCTTCATGGGAGGGGGACCTTTCGCCCTCCAGCCCCAGGCCAGGAGGAGCCCATGGTCTCTGTGCCAGAAAATGGGCCACACATGCTGGCTCTGATGTTCTGTCCTGCCAAACGTCACCCTGACATACAGACTTGGGTGCCAAGCGACCGCACGGGACAAGATTGTCTCTGGGAGAGGCCCTGAGGCCACCATGTCAGCCCAGCCGTCTTCTCACCCTCCCGGACGGTGCTTGGCTTCTTTGCCAAGCATGCAGTTGGGAGTGCTGGCGGAGGAGGAAAGTTCTAGAAGATTCAGGTTTTTTCTTTTCTTTTTTTTTTTTTTTAAGAAATGTGAATACTGGGCTGGAGCAATAGCACAGTGGGTAGGGCGTTTGCCTTGTACGCAGACGAACCGGGTTCGATTCCCAGCATCCCATATGGTCCCCTGAGCACCGCCAGGGGTGATTCCAGAGTGCAGAACCAGGAGGAACCCCTGTGCATTGCTGGGTGTGACCCAAAAAGCAAAAAAAAAAAAAAAAGAAAGAAAAAAGAAATGTGAATACTGAAGTCTGTAGATAAAAAGAGACTTTGAAGGGTTAGAGAGATAGATAGCTCAGCGGGTAGGGAACTTGCTTTGCACGCAGCTAACCGGGGTTCGATCCCTAGCACCCCATCTGGTCTCCTGAGCACCATCAGGAGTGATCGCTGAGCACAGACTTAAGAGTAAGCCCTGAGCACAGCTAGGGGTGGCACAAAACAATAAATAAACAGAAACAACCTGCACTGGAAGGCAGGCCAAGGGGTGCTTCTCAAAGGGGTTTTCCTGGGAGCCCCCAACACGGGGCGGTTGGCTCTGTCCCCAGGAGTCGGGGAAGCTGCCTCATTTCTCTCCTTGAATCTGAGGAACACTAACCAGCCCTTGGGGGCCCAACGCCGGCTCTCTGGCAACAGTCTGGGGCTCCCCCACATCCTCAGCCCTGCCGTTGTTTTGTCTTGGGGCCACACCCAGAGGTGCTCAGGGGCTTCTCCCAGAATAGTACTGGGGGGTGGGCAGTGATCGGGAAACCAAGTGCTACTGCAGAGTGGGTCGCTCTGACCTCCTGCCTGCCCCATACGTGCTCAGACCCTGGCACTCCGTCTCTGCTGCTCCCTGCCTCTGACCCCTTCTTGCTGTTGTCCCACCAGTGGGCGCTGGGCCCAGGGAGCACATCTCCGTCCCGGGCCCGGAGTTACACAATCCGCAATCGCAGCTGGCACTGACTCTGGCCTCTGAGCCGATGGCCATGCCTGAGCCCGCTCGTTTCCTCCTCCATCAGAGAGGCCTGGGAGCCAGAGACTGGGATCAGAAGTCCCCACAGTTCCCTGTCCCTTCAATCAGGACCGAGAAACCCACAGTTCCCTGTCCTTCAATCAGGACCGAGAAAGCCTGCACCCTGCCGCCTTTTAGCCCAGGCTCCAGCCCCACCCTCTCCAAGCCACCCCCTGACCCCTCCCAGCCTGGGGTCCGCTGGTCCTCCCCTTTCCTCCCCAAAACTTGTCGTTGCGGGTGGGGCGAGGCTGGGGAGTGTGCCCTGGATGCAGCTAACCACAGTTGCGTTCAGTTAAAAAAACACCTTGTGGGCCAAGCCAAACATGCTGTGGCCGGTGCTGGCTGTGGCTGTGCACGGGCTGGGCTGAGGGGAAGGCCGGCTCGGCCAGAGGCTTCAGGGTAAAGCCTCCTGCTTGAACCTGCAGTGCCCTGTGTGCGTGAGGGCCCGCTGCTCTCTGCTTGCCAGCGGGAGGTCATCTATAGAAATAAAAAGAGCACATATATGTAGTTTATAAGCTATATTTAAATAGCATATATTTTACATGCAGAATATATATTACACAGCATTGGCGTGTTTTATATCATCACCTATAAATGTTCTACATAATATATCCTCTGTAGGATTTTGGGATCTGGATCATACGTGATGTATAGCATATATGTTGCTAAAATACTGGTTTGTTGTTAGCTTCTTGATTTTTTATTATTTTTGGGGTCATACCTGGCGATGCTTAGGGGTTACTCCTGGTTCTGCGCTCAAAACTTACTCCTAGAAGTGCTTGGGGGACCATATGGGATGCCAAGGATCGAACCCGGGTTGTCCATGAGCAAGGCAAACACCCTCCCGGCTGTGCTCTCGTTCGGCTAGCCCCTGTTGTTGGATTTTGGGCCACAGCCAGGGATGTTCAGGCTGACTCCTGGCTCTGCACCAGGCATCACTCCTGGCTGTGCTTGAGGGAACATGTGGCGTGCTGGGAATCGAACCATATATACCTATACACTTGTATTTTATGTAAGTATCTAATCATGCATACTATACATGGATATAGACAGTATGTTGGTACATTATTATGTATGTAATAAAATATAAATATGTATTTGTTGAAAAAGTGTGACACAGTGCAGTACATAAACATACACGTTCTACATATACTAAAACATATAAACAAAGATATAGGAGCCGGAGACATAGCACAGCAGGTAGGTGTTTACCGTACCAGTGCTCTAGCTCCTTTCGCTTCTCTCTGGGAAGTGTGGGGTCGGGTGTGGGCTGCCGTGGGGCCTGTCCCTGCGCCTCCAGGCTCACCTCTTCCCCTTGGCCGAGGCGCCGTGGTCTCCCCAGCCCGAGCTGACCTTCTGGAGACACTGTTTTCTGTCTCCGCAGGCCGAGTGCTGGGTGCACTGTCTGAGCACAGGGGCCCAGCCGGGGAGCGGAGAGGGCCGCCTCACAGTGGGGTCGGACCCTGGTCTGGGGATGAGAACCTGGGCACCCCGACTTTCGCCTTTTTTTTTCTGAAGGGGTGTCCCGAGTGGGGTGGCCCTTCGTGGGGGCCTCTGTACGGTGCTGGGGCCTACGGGCACGCGTGCTCAGCCGCCACTCCCAGCCCCTCTCTCCAGAACCTTCCCGGGCTCTGCCCCGGAAGGAGACCACCGGCCCGGGCTGGCTGCCGGGAGGGACGCAGGAGGTGGACGGCGCCTGTTTCTCTCGGCTCGCAGCCGCGATTGGACCGAGGTAGGGGGGATCGTGCCTCGGTGGGACGCCGCGGTGGGGTCAGGAACACAACAGAAAACCCACTGGCCGCCCGGCCGGCCCTGTTCTGTGTGCAGAGAGAGAGAGAGAGCGAGAGAGAGAGAGCACTGGGCCCGGGAGCGCGGCTCCGCTGGACAGGCCGTGGCCGTGGGGGTAGCTGTGTCCGAAGTCTGGTGTCTCCTCTGCAGCAGGGCGTGGGGGTCCCCGGGTCGGAGCCTCTCGACCCTCTCCTGGCAGTTCGGGAACACTGACCGCCCCGAACGAACACGAGCTACGGCCAGTGGCCAGGGCGCGTGCAGCGGGGGGTGACCTGTCCAGGAGCACCTGTCCGTGCGACCCCTGCACAGACGAGGGCACGTTGGCCCTGTGGCCTCGGGGGTGCGGGCTGCAGGGCAGGCCGGGCCGAGCCCCGGGGGTGGGGGGCCCGCCAGACCCTGGCCTCAGCGGCCAGCACGGGGACGGGGGCTGCCAGCGGGCCGGCTCTCGGGGGTCTCGGGGGTCTGCATCCGTGGGGCGGGGACTGGCTCCGCCCCCCGGCACGAGGTCGGCGGGGAAACCGAGGCCCGCGGGGGGCCTCCTTCCGGCCGTGCGGGCGCGGGCAGAGAACTAGACAATCAGAGGTCGAAAAGCCGCATTTGCGGGAGCTAAGTTTTATAGTCTCTGGATCCCAGTCGTTTATGGGTTACACAGAAGTTGGTGGGTGTAACTGTCTAGCTACTGAAAGATGGAGGAATCTGGGTGGAGGAAGCCCAGTACCAAACCGATCAGACTTGGAGATCTCGGACCCGGGTCCTGCACACCTGGATTACTCTTCAGGTTGTTTCATGCTTGAGACTTGTCCGAACGTGTGGAGAGTGGTCTTTGCATGGCTGTGGCTGGGTCTCAGAGGTCTTTAGCTGCCGGGGCTCTGCTTGGGGCACAGAGGAAAACTTAACCCACCCTTCTCCAAGGGACCCCAGTGAGGACAGCCAGGTGCGGGGCAGGAGACTGTGTTGTTCTTTTCTGGGTCTTGGTTTTATAGTCTCTGGATCCTGGCCATTACACACCATTACACACGGCAGTTGGTGAGTCTAGCTACTGGAAGATGGGGGATCTGGAGGGAGGAGGCCCAGTACCAAACTGAGCAGGCTTGGAGATGGAGATCTCAGTACCTGGTCCCAGACACCTGGGTTCCTCTGCATATATATATATATATGAATATAATTATATCAATATAATATTAATTATATATTATATTATAATGTCACTGTCACTGTCACTGTGGATCACGTTGTTTATCAATTTGCTTGAGCAGGTCCAGTAATGTCTCCATTGTGACACTTGTTACTGTGTTTGGCATATCGAATATGTCACGGGTAGCTTGCCAGGCT
>JAOXYA010132375.1:0-21811 GCA_028565675.1 Sorex palustris
CCAGGAGCAATTCCTGAGTGCATGAGCCAGGAGTAACCCCTGAGCATCGCCGGGTGTGACCCAAAAAGCAACAAAAAAAAAAAAATTCACACTTTTTAGTGAACTTCCTGCACTCCTGAAATTCTGTTTTTAATGGTCACCCCATGAATGTTAAATGACGAAGAAGGGGTGGAAAGGCCGTAAAATGGATAGAACGTCTAAAATTTTCAAGTTTGGTGTGGGTATACGTGTGAGAAAAGCAACTAAAGCGCTAATAGTGACCACCTGCGCAGTGGCGGGTGGCGATGGTTCGCATATTCCTTCTGGGGCTTCGTTTTTTCCTTTGATTTTCTCCAATCCGGCACCTCCCTTCAGGAAAGCCCAGAAGAGTGGCCGAGAGCTCAAGGCACTGGGCCTGGCCTCGCGGGGTCCCCTGGGTGTGCAGTCTGCTGGCTGTGGGCCTGGGGCCTCGGCCCCCCAGGTGCCTCCAGGTCTCCTCAAGCCCCTTGTGAAATTCTCCGAGATCTCATGAAGCTTGGCTTAGGGGTCTAGACGATGCGTTGGTGGCGGGTGGCGGGCGGGGACTGTTCTTGGTCACACTGTAGGCTTTGCTGTCCTTTGTCGCGCTTAGTTTTAAAAATTAAGGCACGGCGATGTACCAAGCTATTTGTTGTTGTTGTTGTTTTGCGGGGGGGGTGGGGGGTGGCCATACCCGGCTGGGCTCGGGGCTTTCTCCTGACCCTGTCCTCAGCCATCACTCCTGGCGGGCTTGGGGATTGTGGGGTACCAGCTGCACTGTCCGGCCCCGAGTTACTCGTAGTAGTTTCCAGTGTACAATGCCCCAGACACCAACCCCCCACTGACGTCAGTCTGAGAGGCACTCCTTTAGGGGGGCCTCCAGGGTCACCCTGGATGGGGGGTGGGGGAGGTAGGGGGTGGCCCTGTGAGTCCCCTGGGACTCACCGGCCCGGCCCAGGTGATTGCTGGCACCTGGCATTGGGCCTGTTGGTGGGGACGGACCAAAAAGGCGTAAGTCAACTTTCCTGTTTGTGCTGGGCCTGGAAAATTGAAAGTTCGGATTTCAGAAGCGGGCGCTAAGTGACAGGAACTGCGACGTCTTGAAATGAGGAAACTGAAGCTGACAGTGGCGCGGACGTCGGGGGACACGTGGCTCCCACAGCCCCCTACGTCCAGAAGTGAGCGGCCAAGGCTAGTGTGTGTGGTGGGCCTCTCCGCCCCCTCGCGCCCCTCTGAATCATGGGGTGCAGATGTGTTCAGTGTGGGGAAGGGGCCGAGGCAAAAAGCCCCTCAAGAGGTTTCTGCCCCACCCCCACCCCCCAACGCTTTAGGACTGAGCCCCTAGTGTGAACCAGAGTTGGTCAGAGCCCCCTGGGGAGCGGGGGGAGGCCCGGAGCTGCCGGGACCTCTCACCTGCAAGAGGACGGCGCCTGGAGGGTGGGTGGGTGTCCGGGCAGTGACTGTGTCCAGGCACCATTCGTGTACGGGATGGGCTCTTACCTGCCTTCCGGAACGCGGGCGCTCGCGTGCTTTAGAGTTGCAGGAAGGAACGCGGCAGCCTTCTGGGGAGGGTGCCTGACCCTGGGGCCTCGGGGCTGGAGCTTACCCCACGCACTGTGAGCGCAGCTGGCCGCCCAGTGCTGCTCTCGGGACTTCAGCCCGCGAAAATACTGACTCCCAACACTGCCTGCGAAGAGATTTCAAATTCTTCCTCTTGGAATTTTTTTTTTTGCCATCTTTTTCATTGTCTTGATTTTGTATAGCCGCGTTGCCGTCTGCCCGTGACCCCAGCTCTGCTGCCAGAGTCCAAGGGTTTCTCCTCCCCGCGCCAGCCGTGCCCTTTAGCTCCTCACGGTCTGGTGTGAGTGGCGGCGTCTGTCCTCGTGCTGGGAGATGTGTTGTGGTGTCATCGGTCTGTCTGGCGCAGGTGTCCGAGGTGATCTCATCTCCCGGCTGGTGTGGGAAGCGTTTCCGCGAGCACGGATGTGCGTTTCTCTTTGCGGGTTAATCACACACGTGGGTGCGATGCCAAGGAGTGGGGGCTCGTGGCTCTGGTGAGTCCATTTGGGGTGGGCTGTTTGGGGGCCACACGTGGCAGTGCTTGGGGATCACTCCTGGTTGGGCTCAGGGGACCGTATGGGGGTCGGGAATGGAACTGGGTCAGCCGCGTGCAAGACCAGTGCCCTGCGCACCGGAGCGGCTGGCCCAGTGTCCCTGGCTGGCCCCGGCTGTGAGGTGACGCCTCGCTGGTGCTCTGCCTCTCCCTGACTCCCGGATCTCTGGCCGCTGGTCTCTCCAGCTGCGCTCCGAGTTTCTAGCCGGGGCGTCCTGTTTGTCGCGCTTTCGCAGGTTCTCTGGTGCCCTCGAGCGTGGTTCCGCGTGGGCTGGGAGGTGTCAGCGGGCATCTCTCTTCTCTCCCAGACCCTGGCGGGGTTTCCGTCCAGCCGGTCCTCTGGGCGCCCTTTAAGCTTCTCCCGAGTGCGCCGGGTCTGGGTCCGCGCGTCCCGCCTTCCCGGCTCCGCAGCCCGGAGCGTGGCCCGGGGAGTTTGGGAGATGCGGGCCAGTCCGTTGCTGGACAGCCACAAGGAGGGCTATTCCCGGGCGCGGGCCTGTGGCGAGTGAGCTCCTGGCTGGGTACCCGTGGCGCACACTTTGCCCTGCTCCCGTCTTCCTGCCCTCCAACAGCTGACCTGATGGGCCTCCTTGGTCTGGTTCCTCGGCAGTTGGGTTTTGTCCCACTCACAGTTCTGGCCGCTCGGTCTGTCTCCCCGGCCCCACCCACCCAGGACTCCGTCTCAGAGCCTTGGACCATTTTCCCAGGGGCGACACCGTGCAGGAATCCAGCCCTGCGCACTGAGAGCTAGCTGCCATGGGCAAGTGGCCTCAGCTGGCACCTGTTAAACATTAAGTGATTAGTCACCAGCAAGTTTTTGAGGGGGTTTTCTTGCGGGGGGTAGTCCTGGCATGGCACGCAGGAATCACTTCTGGTGGGGGACCCTATGGGGTGCCAGGGTTTGGACCTGCTCAGCTGTGTGCCGGGCAGAGCGTCGTAACCACTGTACTAGCTCCCTGGGCCAAGTCTCTGAGATTTTTAAAGCGGTCTATATCAGGAGTGTCTGAGACATCAACTTTTGTAAATCACATGGTATCTGCATGGGGAAAACTACAGTGAATTAAAATTCAGTTAACGAATGAACAGTATTTAGGACTTGAAGTGCTGGTGATGGATTTTTAGGATTTAAATGGACCCTCTTAATTGACAAGCACCCAGTCCAAGAGAACAGATTGTTTCCTAGTTCTTAAGATGTTCGCAGCAGAAAATTGCGAATTTTCACTTAATGCCAACTGCAGTTTCCCGTAATTATGAAATATCCGTGTGTGTGTGTGTGTGTGTGTGTGTGTGTGTGTGTGTTTGGGAGAGTAAGTGCGGCCGGCGTGTGCCGAGAGCCGTGTGCGGGCAGCTGCCGCCTCTGTCAAGGTCCACGTGGCGTGATGTTGTTTTCGTGTTGTCCGCGTTCTGGCTCTCGGCAACTGCAACTCGAAGAGCTTTGCTGGTGTGGCGCAGGTGAGGCCCAGGGCGTGCCGGGCTCCCCGCCTGCTCCCCACGCCCTTGTGCTAGGGCGCGCGTTGGTCGGTCTGATTGGGCGGGTTATTTTTGGCTCTGGGAAGGCCCAGCTCTTCTCTGGATGAGTTGGTGGTAATTGCCGCCCGCCTCTCTCCACGCCACCGGCAGGGAAGCTTCCCTAGGAATTTTCTTTGCAGAGGGCAGGGAGCGCCTGCGCCCAGACCGGTGACGGATCAGTTGATAAACCCTGTGGGCTTGGGGGGAGGGGGGTTGAGAATCGTTTGCTGCCCCCAGCCCTCTGTCACTTCTTTACTGTATTTTTTGTTTGGGGGCCACATATGGTGCCAGGGATCAAACCCCACCAGGCTGCTGGCGAGACAGGTGCCCGACCCACTGGGCCACCCAGCCCCAAATGCCTAACCAAGGACACCAAGGGAAATGGCTCATTGACTCACCCAGGTTTCTGGATCATAAATTGCAGCTCGATTTCATGAGCGATTTTGAAAATCGCTGGCTGGAGAGACAGTGTATACAGAGGCTGGGGTGTTTGCCTGGCGCGTGACCAGCCCGGTTCCATCCCTGGCGTCCCTTGTGGTCCCCCAGTACCACCAGAAGTGATTCCTGAGCACAGAGCCAGGAGTTATTCCTGGGCTTGTGGCCCAAACATACTCTTCCGTTGTTTTGGAATTGGGTTTTTTTGGGGGAGGGGGGCAGTGGTTATTTTGTTTAGTTTTTGTAGGAGGGTGCACCCAGCAGTGCTCTGGGCTTTACTCCTGGCTCTGCACTCAGGGACACTCACCGTGGGCTCAGGGGACCCTGCGGGGTGCTGGGGATTGGACCCGGGTGGGTGCCCTCCTCTCTGTGCTGTCGCTTGGGCTTGTAACTTAATAAACAAACTTGGGAGCAGCCAGAGGCTCGGGGCCTGGGACCCAGTGAAGTGTCCTGCCCCCTCAGATAAGCCTCCCTGCAATCAGCGTGACCCGCGGTGACATGTCGTAATTGCCCCGAGTCCAAGCTCACTTCCGAGGAGGTGGCCAGGGGTGGGGTTCATCCTGTGGGTGCGGGCGGGCGTGGAGTGACGCCAGCTGCCCCTGCTGTGCACACAGGGAGGTGCCCGCTCGGCCGCCCTCTGTCCCTGCGGCCTCCCCGCGCCGGGCTGGCACCAAGTCGGGCACTGAAGCCCCCACCTCCCCCACCCCCTGTCGGGGCCACCCGGGATATGATGGTCAGGTGCGTCCGGCATCTGCGTGGACCTCGCATGAGCGTTAAAAGGCCTGGTTTTTGCTCGGGCGACTCCAGTCCCTTGCACCTGTCCAGACCCAGTCCCGCCGGCCTGGCTTGGGGCTGCTTTCCTAGCGCAGGGCTTTGCCTTTGGAGTTCGCTTGCTGTGGGGCCTTGGTGTGCGTTTCCCTGCGTGGCTTCCGCAGCCCTCTGGCCCCGTCGGTGACGCTGGTCCCCAGGGGTCTTGGTCCGTCTCCCCCTCCCCCCACCGCTGTCGTCCCAGCGCTCACAGGTGTTTTGCGTCTGAACATCGCTGACCCCGTCACCAGTTCCCTCCCCCGATGGCTTCTGCTCTTCTCGTTGGAGGGTCTGGGCAACTGTCGAGTGAGTGTCCGGCGGCTTGGAGTGATGCCCTTTGCACTTGGGAGGTCCTGGTCATTCCCTGCCCAAGGAAGAACATGAGAGTCCTCCACTGGCATGGGAGCGTTTCCGAAAGGGGCGCCCGCTCCCTGCTCCGGCAGAATCCAACCTGCGGGGATTCTCCTTCCCCGCTGCCCCGGGGTCCCGGCAGGACCAGCTGCTCAGTTGCAGGCCCTGCCCACGGGCTCGGAGTCTGCTCTGACTCGCCTGGCATCCATCTGAGTGGGGGTTATCCTGATCCACCCCGGGTCGAGAGCAGCGGAGCCGACCAGAGTCGACTCTCGGCCAGGTGTGGGTTCCTGTTTCTGCACGTAATGAGGTGGGTTCTGCCGCGAGGCTCTCTGCCCTGTGGCCTGGAGGTGGGGCAGGTGCGCCGAATTGTGCTTGTCTGTGGCTCTGGGACCATCACGGCTCCCTCAGACTTGCCGCGGGGTCCCCAGGACTGGAAGGCGGCAGGGCCATTTCCCGCGTTCCCGGGAGCCTGGCGTCGCCCACTGTTTCGGGGGCTGGACCCCGCACCTGAGCGGCCGCGACTCCGGCTCGCCCTCTGCACTTCTTTCTGTCCCGGGTTCCCGCCCTTTGCCTCTGGCTGGGAGGGGACGTCCTCCTCGCGACACCCACTACCATGCCAGCAGTTGGACCCTTTCCTGAACAACTCCTTGACCCTTGGGGAAGGACTGTGTGTCCTGTTGGGCTTTTAGGGGATGATTTTGTTTGTTTGGGGGCCACACACACGTGGCTGTGCTCAGGGGTTGCACCTGGCTCTGCACTCAGGAATTGCTCCCGCTGGTGCTCAGGACGCCATGTGGGATGCCAGGGATCGAACCCGGATCAGCTGCATGCAAGGCAGACGCCCTCCCTGCTATGCGGCCCCCCCCCCAGCCCTGTAGTGTCCCTTCCTTCTCTTGCTCCTTATGGCTGTTACTGTGACAGGCAGTCTCACGCACAGGCACACACGCCCACACGCGGGGCCGTGGTGCTCAGAAGATGTGTGCTCCTTTCGCTGGGACAGGCGCGCGCCCAGGCCGCTTCTCTTCCGCAGGGCTGTGTGCGGCTGAGAGCCCCAGTGGCCCTGTGCGTGACCCTTAGGGCTCCCGGGATTTAAACTTGTGCCCGGGCGCCTCACCCTGCTTCTCAGGCCCGGATCTCAGCCTTGTGCGGCCCACAGCGCCTCTGGGTTCTGGGGCTGCATGCAGGGATGGAACCCAGGTCAGCTGCCCGGGGGCCCCGTCGCCTCCCCCTCTTCACCCTGGGGAATCCGGGACTGAGGAGGGTCTCTCTGAGCCCCACGTCTCTCACGAGTCCCACTAGACCGGCCCGGAAGGGGCTGGAGCAGGGATTCCCGCTTGGCAGGAGGGAAGGTGTGTCGCCTTCCTGCACTGAGGCGCCGAGAAGTGAAGAAACGTGTCATAACAACACGTTTCAGGCAGAGATGTCTTCTCTGCCTGCTTGGTTTGGACTCGCTGTGTTTCCCCGAACCCTCCCCCCCACACACACACCTCTCCCAAGTCCATTGCTAAGTCTATGGCCAGGAGCTTGGAGCTGTTTGCGGGCTTGGTCTTGCTCCGGGGTGGCCTTTCCCGTCTCGGGGCTCCCCACACAGCCTTCCCGCCTGGGGCTGCTGTGCGGCCAGTATGCACTGCCAGCCCCCATATCCATGACCCTTCCCTGGGTGTCGTGGGGAAAGGGTCTGCCGGGTATCCCCCCGGGCTGCAGTGACAGCGCCCCGAGTTCTCGTCTCGGACCCTCCTCCCCACCGGCCGTTTCCTCCCTGCATCCTGCACCCCGGGTCTGAGAAGCACAGGCTGATCTGACACCCCCCCTCCCCCCGCAGCCCTCCTCGCCCTGCCCACCTCCCAGAGAAAAGGGCCACTGCACTGCTGGTAAATCTTCGAGCTGCCCATGACAAGTCTTCGAGCGGTGCCAGCACGCGCTGGGCAGCGCATCAGCCGCCAGCCGGGCACACGTCTTGGCCTGTGAATGGACTGGGCCGGGCCGGGCCCTCAGGCAGTCGTGCCGCCACGCTGGAGAAGCACACGCTTCCTCCTCCGTCCCCTCCCCTCCCCCTCCCTCTCTCTTTCTCCCTCCTTCTCTCTCTTCCTCTCGCTCCCTCCCTCCCCCCACCCTCCTGAGGTCTGAGTCCCGTGCTGGGATGTAGATGTGCCCTCCCAGGTCGTGGTCACACCGTGCCTAGTTGGAGCATGTGGGGACCCCCAGAAGAGCACCTTGCCTCTCTGCCACTCTGAGGCTCCCCCGGCAGCAGCAGCAGTCTCCCTCCTGAGCCTCCAGCAGCCCTCAGCAGAGGCACATGCTGGCCCTTGGAGATGAGTCTCCCCGCGGGGGGACCGTGATGGGACTTAAATGAGCAAGGTGATGGGGCCTGTTGTTGGGGGAGGGGGAACCGCTGTGTGTGTCAGTGTCAGCTGGAGGCCTGCGGGGATCAAGGTGTTGGGGGGGGGTCTCTGCACTGATGCCGTGGACCCCTGCTGAGGTCAGGCCCGAACCGAGCACTGGACGGGACTATGCAATATTTGGATCCGGGGCTTTGAAGCTCGGTTGTGTCTCTTGAGAGCCAGCAGTTTAGGGCTTTGAGTGACTGAAGAGAGATGGAAGTCAGCTAATGCCTTTGGAAAGCCTTCTGCTAGGATACTCATTCCGTTTTCTTTTTGTTTTTTGTTTCTGGGTCACACCCGGCGGTACTCGTGTGCAAGGCAAGCACCCTACCCATTGTGCTATCTTTGTGCAGTTTAGAACATTCACTGTGATTGTTCAGACTGAGCGATCCGTCCCGCACAAAGATTGTGGGAGTCCCGTGGCGGCCCCGTGGGCCCTCTCTTGGGCCTTGATGCGAGTGGGGACGGGCTGTTGCTGATCACTCGTGTCTGTGCTTGTCCTGCAGACCCCCTGGCGGGACAGACTGATGCGTCCCCCTGCGAATCAGGGCCGATTCCGTTCCCGGCTGTGACCCAGGAGGGGTGGACAGGAGGGTCCTCTCTCCTCAGGAGCCCTGTTCCACAGCAGCGCCTGAGGGCCGGACCTGAGGGAGGGTGTGGGTGCCTTCCCGAGAGGGCAGACGCGTGTCCCCACGCTCCTGGGAGCTGCGGCACTCGGGTGGCCAGCATCCTGCGCCTGTGGCTTCCCCATCTCCCCGGCCCATGTGTGGGTCCGAGCTCCCTCGGCGAGAGCTTCCTGCTGCCTTTGCCTGGGGGTCCCCGCCCGAGGACACCCCCGGGGGAGGTGGGGAGCAGGCCCATCTGTCTGGCTTGGTGTTGCCTCCTCGGGGTCTTGACCCTGTGGTGCATGAGGAAAACGTTTCCGCGCCTTAACTCCAGCCGGTGCCGGGACCTGGCTATGGGCGGCACAGACTGTCGGCCGGTCCACGTGGGCACCTCGGAGCAGCTGGGCGCGCCCACCCCGCCCTCCCCGTCTACCCCCCACCCCTCCTCTTTCTCCCTCCCTCCCTCCTCCTCTCTCCCTCTCTCCTCCTCCTCTCCTCTCCTGCTCCTCTTCTCTTTCACACACCCCTGTCCCCCTGTGTCCCCCATCCCCCCAAGTCCATCCTCCACTCCCTGCCTCTTTTCTCTCACACACTCCTGTTCCTGTCTCCCCTCTCCCCCTGGAGTGGGCCACCCGGCCTCCTGCTGCTGCCTTTGGGGTGGGGGGAGGGGCTGTGTCCAAGCTAAGGAGCTAAGGCAGGGAAGGACCAGCGGGTGGCCCCTGCTCCTCCTGAACTCTGCCCTTCGGCGTGAGGCGGGGAAGCGCTGCATTGGGCTCCTCGGTACCTGCAGGCTTTGCCTTGGTTTGAAAATGTCTGACTGCAGCTGTTTCCAGGAACTGCTTCTCATGGTGCTGCGGACCCCCTGGCGGGTGCCCCCCTCCCCCACAGTGTACCGTCTCCGGCCCTGTTTGGATAGGTTCGGCCCGGAGGACTTGCTGGCTCCTCCTGACTCTGAGCTGCGGGTCTCTGAGACGAGAAGCAGGCCGTGAATCTGGTTTGTGGCACCCAGCACCTCATTTCCTGCAAGTTTTAGACTGTGCTTAAAGGGTGTGTGTGTGTGTGTGTGTGTGTGTGTGTGTGTGTGTGTGTTCATTCCCTGTAGATTTCAGGCACCAGTATTGGGGTGCTAGCCAGAGGACCCAGATCTCAGAGAGGTCGGGGTCTCTGAGGTCAGCCTCAGACCCTGCGGGGCCCGGTGGCTCCTGGGCGCACAGGGTGCGTCTGCTCCCTGGCTCTGCTGTCTGGTGTGTGTCGAGGGGTGTCCGTGGGGCCCAGGAGCGAGCCCGGCTGGTGGGGGCTCCTGTGCTGTGTTTGTGAATAAGCGTGTGGCTGCGTTCACCGTGGGCCGTGCCGGCTGTAGAGCGAGGGCTGGGACCCAAGGGCCGGGGTGAAGGGTCAGAGCGGGGCTCCTCGCCATCTCCTGGCGTGGGGGGGGGGGCTGCTGAGGGCCAGGGGGACAGGGTAGGCGGGCGCGGGAAGAGGAAGTGGAGGCGAGCATGTGGGTTGGAGATGACCTGGCCAGGGAAGCCCACCTGCTCTGGGAAGGTGGCCTGACCGTGTCCAGCCCCGTCTGACCACTCGGGCAGCTTTCCCGCGACCCCTGACTCATGGCGCCACTGAAATCACCTGGAGCCGGGGGGTGGGGGGGCACTTGGGGACCAAGTGAGAGCGTCTGCCTTGCACATGGCCGACCAGGTTCGATCCCCGGCATCTCATAGGGTCCCCCGAGCACCGCCAGGAGTGATCCCTGGGTGCAGAGCCGGGAGTAAGCCCTGAGCGTCGCCGGGTGTGACCCAAAAAAACAAAAACATAAACTCCCTCAAGGCTCCTTAATTTCTCACTGGGAATACTGAGAATTCCCATTTGATGTGACCCTGGTGTGTGCATGGCTCGGAACATGGCAGGGGTGGCCGCCGTGGGCCTCAGGCTCAGATGTTCAGCGCCATCCCCTGCGGGGCTCCCAGCCCACCTGCCCGCCGATCTTGGAGGATCGTCAGTGCCCCCATTTTGCAGACTAGGAAATCGGGGCTTTTCCCAGTGGGGTGCCAGCCCGGCCTGTCTGCATTCAGGGCGCCTCTGGGTTGGGTTTGGGTGTGGGGGGCCGCGGCTGGCTCTGCTGTGGGGCTGAAGCCGTCCCTGCCCCTCCTCCCTCTGGCCCTGCCGTCCAGCCGTGCTCTCGTGGCATTTGTGTGTTTACCAGGAGCTAATGGAAATTCTTTATGATGGGGCTGGGTGGGTGCCTGTGCTGTGCCCACGGGTGTCCCGAGCGAGATGAACTGGGAGTTCAGTGCGGTGACTGGCTTTCCCCGTTCAGAGGCTGTTCATGTGTGTCCCGAGACTCCGTGAGCACCTTGCTTGCTTTGTTCTGTGGGTCAGATCCCGAGGTGACACTTGGACAGTCGCGGGCTTTCTCTGCCACCCTTCCTGGGGTCTCGTGCCTCGGGCTGCCTGTCCTGCCCGCCGAGAACTGACCGTGCCTTTCTTTCTCGTCCAGGTTTGCCTGCGATGAGATTTCCTTCTCTCCGCCTCGAGGCCACCGTCGCGGAGCTCCCGGGAAGGAACCTGGCATGAGCCTGTGCCTGCCCGTCGCGTGGAGAAGTAGCTGACCTTCCTCGGGGCTGCTGGCCGGGCGACCGCGGGACTGTCTCACCATGTCCTCGAGCCGGAGTCAGAACCCGCACGGACTGAAGCAGATCGGCCTGGACCAGATCTGGGATGACCTCCGCGCCGGCATCCAGCAGGTGTACACGCGCCAGAGCATGGCCAAGTCCAGATACATGGAGCTCTACACGTATCTTTGCGTGGGCCGGAGCGGTGGTGGACGATCGCTCAGAATCCCCCTCCCGCTGGACAGCCGGGCGTGGGGGCAGAGTTGGGAAGGTGCGCGGGCCGTGTCCCGGGGCGGTCAGAGAGCCCAGGTTGGGGCCTGGGACAGCGGCTCACGCGCGTCCGTCTGCTGCGGCCCGGACGCAGGGCCGGCCAGGGCATCGGGGCGCGGAGGCTCCTGTTGGCGTTCGCGTTCGCTCAGGCCGTTTGGATCTTACTGAGATAGAGAGACCAGAGTCAGGACCATTTCCTCCATTTTTTCACTGTGTGTAAAGTGAGTTCGTTCACCACGTTCATCATCTTAAGCTCCACGACAGCAAACGAAAGTGAAGCCGGTTCTCCAGGGAGCACCGTATAAAGCCGTACAGTGCCAGTTGCTGGCCCTTGAGGTCATGTGCTGTCCCCCCACCCCCACCCATTGCTGGTGTTTTAGACCCTTAGATCGGCCTGGATCAAAATGCGGAACGGGGTCTCCAGAGTCCAGGCTGGGGGTGTGAACACGTTGCACAGTGCGTGCTCTGGCCGCTTTTAGCCGCCCGTGGCCACCCACGGCAGGGCAGTATTCAGTCATGCCTTTAGCCACCAGGGACACTGTCCCCTGGGCAGCCCCTCTGTGCCCGCAGCCACTCACCTGCCTCCCAGCTTCCTTCCGCAGGGGCAGCTGTTGGGGGCTGTGGGTTCCGTGGCCAGTCCCGGGGGGGGGGGTCTGGAGGGGGCAGGGGCGGCTGCGGGGCTCCGTTTTCGATTCTCCCATGCGTGTGAAACCCAAGAGTTTCCCAGCTTTGGCTTGGACAGCGCCATCAGGAGCTTTGTGAGATTGACGTGTGTCTTGCTACGTCTTGAATTGTTTTTCTGCTTTCGTGGGCCACGTCCCATGCTGTTCTGGGCTCCTCGGCACAGTGCTCACGAGCCAGGCCAGGCAGCACCTCTGCTCGGAAAGCCCTGGCTCCGTGAGCCACCCCCCCACACGGCCAGGGGATCGGTAGGTAGGTCTGATCAGTGAAAGCACAAAAGTCACCTTTGCCTGGGCCTCTCCTGGAGACTCCAGGCTGTCTACACTGGCCATTCCAGGGAATACCCGGCCATCCCGGAGCACCCTGGCACGGCTCCAGGCCCCTGGCTGTCCCCTATACCATCTCTCTGATCCCAGAAGCCTTGTTTTTGATCGCGCGGTGTGTGGTGATCGGTGGTGAGGCGGGAGACTACGTGAAGATTCAGAACAGGTCAGGAAATTTCCCCACGTGTCATTTTTGACTAGAGGCTCTTTGGCGCTTAAAAACTCAGGGAAAGAATCCGAGGTGTTCGTGGGGGAGGCATTCGCTTTGCATGTGGCCAGCCCGGGCTCATTCCCCAGCACCCCGTCTGGGCCCCGAGCATCGACAGGAGAGCTCCCCGAGTACAGAGCCAGGAGTTTCCCCCGGGCCCTGCTATGTAGGGCCCCAAGCAAATGAGATTCCAAAAAGGCTGAACCTTTGTCTGCTCGCAGCAGTTACTGGATTCTTGGGTCTGTCTGCGACGTCCAGTGGAAAATCTCGGGTCCCCGGGGAGCTTAGAGCTCCTGTGGGAGTTCTGGGCGTCGGGTTCTGTGCTGGGAACTGTCCCCTCCTTACTCAAGGTCATGGCCCTTCTAGGTTGGTTTCCAAACGCTCCGCTGAGTGGCTGAGTGGTTAGCATGCCCACCGATACTGGAGGAGCCCACCACCGGAATTCTTCTTGGTGGGGCTGAGGGGGGACACACCTGGCGGAGCTGGGGGCTTCTGACGGACTCTGCACTCAGCTCCTGGCCGAGCTCGGGGGTCTTGGTTCCCCAGTTTTTTTGTTTAGCTTTTACCTGTGCTAAGGAAATAGTTGTCTGCAAGTTGTGTGCGTAGGCTGTTCTCCGTAACTTAAGGGTAGGAAACCGTAGTTGGAACGCAAGCCTCAGTCTTGCACACCGAGAATTTGCTATCGAATGACTATAAGCTGCCATTAATACCTTAAAGATTCCCCTAAAGACTGCCCAAAAGCTCCTTGAAAAAACAAATGTGTGCTGTAATGTGGCAGGCTGCAAAATCAACAGGCAGAAGTCCTTGGCATCCCTCTATGCAAACAGTGAAAAATATAAGAGAGAAAACTTTTTAATCCCATTCTCCCGTTGCACCTTAAAAAAATGAAGTTGCCCCGAGGCAGGGACCACCTGGGAATCAGCGTAACAAAAAGAAAGAAGGGCAAGACTTATACAAAGAACACAAGACCCAAGGAAACAGAAGCACATCCCCTGTCCATGGGTTGGAAGAATTAATGTTGTCAAAATGACAACCGTACCCCAAGCACACTATAAATTTAGTGCAGTTGCTGTAAAAATACCCATGACATTTATTTAAAGGCGTGGACCAAAATGCTGCTGAAATAGAGTAAATAAAACCCCTTGAATAGGCGAAACAGTCCTCGGGATCAAAGAAGATGGAGGTTTCTCCTTCCCCACGTTCAGTTAGACCACAAAGCCATGGTCATCAGAACAGCATCTTCTGGAAACGGACAGGCTCTCGGCCCAGAGACGGACTTTCGGCTAATTTCTGCCTGAGAAGGCCAGAGCAGAGTGGACAGGAAAGGTGCCCAGCAAGTAGCCACCACCCGGGAAGAAATGAACTCAGCCTCCTGTCTCTCCCGCACACAAAAGTCCATTGGAAGTGGATTAAAAGCCTCTTATGGGACCCAGATATACCGGTTATATTGAGGAAAACGAGGAGCCCTTCATGACATAATCTCGAGGGAAGAATCACCGGTGACTCATCGTTAGCAACAACCCAGCGTATGGGAGCAAAGATCAGCGAATGGGACCGCACCAAACAAAGACTTTGCTTCCACGCTGCAAAATAAACTACGACCAGAATAAAAAGACACGGACCGGGAGAGAGGATTCGCTCACCATGCGTCTGATAAAGGGTCAATATCCAGGATACAGAGGGAACCTGTCAAACAAGCAAAAACAGCCCCGTCAGAACAGACACTTCCTCGAAGAAAACACACGTGTCGTCTAAGGTGCGGGAAGAGATGCGGGCGTCGCTGACCCAGGAAACGCAGATCCGGGCGTCAGTGGGCAAGAGGGGCCTCGGCCACTGCTGCTGGCAGAGTGAGCCCCTCAAACACTCAGTGTGGTCCTGGCATGTGTCCAACCCCAGACGGGTCCCTGGCACCACGAGGCCCCTCACGCCCTCACTTTGGGTCGCCCCTCCCCTCAGAAAGCAAACACAGATTCAGAGACCTTGAGTCTCATCCGTGATGCGCACACTTGCGTCTTGGGGGGGCGAAGCAGCCACCTCAGGTGTCAGCCTGGGCTGCCATTTGGAACTGCTCAGCTGCATTTCTTAGCGTCTCAGTCAAGAAAGAGCCTGTTCAGATGCTGTTTACTGGCCTTCCTTAGGCCAGTACTAGTCTCGGCGTCCATTGCAAAGTCCTGTCCCCCTCCCCCGTCACTGCCCATTTTCACTATGAAAACGTTTTTTTCTGTTTGTGTGTTTTTAATTTTGATTAGTGAAACACCATGAGCTACAGTTGTAGACTTACAGACTTCCGTGCTTGGGTTTCAGTTATACAATGGTCAAGTACCCATCCCCCTCGACCGGTGCCTGTTCTCCGCCACCAGTGATCCCAGTAGCCCTCCCATTCCCGCCCCTCTCCCCCACCCACCCTGTCTCTGTGGCAGCGCATTCCCTTTTGCCCTCTTTCCTTTAGGGTATTGTGGTTTGCAATAGAGATATTGAATGGCCATAGTGTTGAGTCAGTAGTCTACTGAATCCCGAGCAAGTCCTCCAAACACCCTTTACTTGGTGCTCCCTTCTCTACCTGAGCTGCCTTTTCCCCCAGCGTGTGCTGCCGGCTTGGCTGTGGAGCAAACCTCCTGGTACTTATCTCAGCTATTCCTAGGTGTTCGTCTTCCATTCTGTTAGTTTATATTCCACAGATGAATGCAATCTTTCTGTGTCTGTCCCTCTCTTTCTCACTCATTTCACTTAGCATGATACTTTCCATGTAGAACCACTTGTTTGCAAATGTCATGACTTCATCATTTCTAATAGCTGCATAGTATTCCATTGTGTAGATGTACCAAAGTTTCTTTAACCAGTCATCTGTTCTCGGGCACTCGGGTTTTTCCCAGATTTTGGCTATTGTGAACAGTGCAGAAATGAACATACAAGGGCAGATGTCATTTCAACTATACTTTTTTGCCTCTCTGGGATATGTTCCCAGGAGTGGTAATGCTTGGTCAAATGGGAGCTCAATTTGTAATTTTTTGAAAATTGTTCCATACTGGTTTCCAAAAGGGCTGAACCACTTGGCATTCCCACCAGCAGTGAAGGGGAGTCCCTTTCTCCCCACATCCGCACCAATACCAGTTGCTTTTGTTCTTTTGGATGTGGGGATCTTGTTCATTTCAGACCTCTAAACTAGTAAAAAGGTTTATTTATTGCTCAGGAATTCATATTTATACCAATTTAGTAATCTGTTTTAATGTCTTCTTTTGATGATTAATATGACATCCGTAATCTTATAGTAAAATCTTCACAAAAGTTACTCTTCTTAAAATGTTACTTTATAGAGGCATGATAAAGTTCCATATTTAATTTTTTGGTTTGAAAAAATTTAGTCTACATTATTAGTTATATAGTTGATGATATATCAGTTGGACAAAATTATTTAGGATAGTTAGTTTTATTTTCTCCTTTGGGAAAACAATATTCTTTAGAGACTTATTCATTAGCCTACCCAAACCAGTGCCAGCCTACAGGAAGTGAGATAAAGCCTACAGGAAGTGAGATTTACCTTTCCCCATGTGGCCTATACATTTCATCATTGTTACCATAATTTATGCTGCTTTTAATTCTGTAAAATTTTAGTAGGACTTTTGAAATATACTTAACTTTTTGTACAGTTTTTTAAACATATTAAGTTTTATTCTCATCCTGATAACAGTATTGTGCATTTTTATAAATTCCCTAGTGGTCATTTATTGAAAAAAATAGAATGTCACAGGATGTTGTTCTACTAAGAATTAAAATTTTAGTGGTGTCTGTGCAGTGACTGAAATCTGATATAGAGAATTCTGCAACTTGCAATCTGAAGCTTGAGGGTCTCCCCTGGAACCTATGGGACTCACGCTGGGATTTTGTGAAATGTAGAAGCGATGAACTTTCTGTTGTAAAACAGGGCTGAATTAAATATCTGTTATAGAGACAGCTGGCATTGGGCGGGGGGGAGAGAAACTGGGGACATTGGTGGTGGGAAATGTACACTGGTGAAAGGATGGGTCTTCGAACATTACATGACCAAACTTCACTCATGAACAGTTTTGTAACAGTATCTCACAGTGATTCAACAAATGAATGAATGAATTAAAGTGATCAATGACAAATTAATAAAATGCTTATTAATTTCTCAGGGATATGTGTTTAGTATTTAAGGTTGAACTCATAAATAATGGGATTGTGTCTCTCTTTCACTTACCTGCCAGACTATATCATGTTAGCAGAGCTCAAATAGACTTAATCCTAAATATATCAACTTGTTTACCATATTTAATCGTAAAGCTAATTCCTTTGAACTGTATACCTTTTATCATAATTGGAATAAGTAATTGCTTCACAACACAGTAGCATTATTCAGATGGCACATTTAAAAGGTGAAGAAAATCTTGTTACTTTTTGTAATGGGGTCCAAGAAGCTGATGTAATATTAATGGCTTAAAGGAAAACACTTCAGGAGTCCAAGGGAGAATTATCTACTGTGGCAAATAGAAATTTTACACAATTTTCCCCAGATTTAGTTAGTCTATGTGAATTTGGTTCCTATAGACAATAATGATAAAACCTTTATTTTGACTACTGGTGGCTCCCCATTCCTCACCAGGTGACGGGTGACTCTCTAGTACTTTTAATTTCTTTTCTACCGAGTTAGTCCTCCTGACCACCCAGAATTGGGAAATGAACACCTATTTTAAAATTGAGAGAACAAATGATAATCTTTTACACATTTTTTTAAATGTCGGGTTCTTTCTCCAGTTTTATCTTATAACTGTAACTAGTGCAAGATAAACATTTTGAGATTTTAAATCTTATAATTAATAAAAATAATGCACAGAGTTCTTATGAAAAGTCATGTAAATAATAAAGTAGAAACATTGACTTCATTCTTACTAAAATTATATTTTGAAATATTATATCATATTTAAAGCATGGGCTGGAGTGATAGCACAGCAGGTAGGGTGTTTGCCTTGCACGCAGCCAACATGGCCAACTCGAGGTCAATTCCTCCGCCCCTCTCGGAGAGCCCGGCAAGCTACAGAGAGTATCTCGCCTGCACGGCAAAGCCTGGCAAGCTACCCGTGACGTATTTGATATGCCAAACACAGTAACAACAAAGTCTTACGATGGAGATGTTACTAGGCCCGCTCAAGAAAATCCATGAACAACAGGAGGACAGTGACAGTGATTTAGAGCATACATTTCTGTAAACTGAAAGTAAATCGTCTTTGTATTCTTTGCTCGTGAGGTTTGGAACACCTCTGTGTTGGTAAGGACTCCTATGTCCTGCAACCCAGAGCATTAAGAGGAAGAGAAAAGCACTTACAACACCCCCCCCCAATGGTATACTTTGCCTCAAAGTATGGAATTTCTTCCTGATGTTGAAGGAACAATGTTCTCCAAATGCACTTGTACTGTTCTGTCATTGGAGGACTTGTAGCAAGAGACAGCTTATGAACCCTTTATAAAAACCATCCCAGTAACAGGGTAGGTCATTGATTTAAGTATTTAAAAATAAGGGGCAGTGAAGAAGACATTATGGAAATTGTGAAAGAGTCAAGAATGCTTTGATTTTCGGAAGGAGAATTCAGAGACAGTAATAGAACAACACTGATAGAGTTTGGTGACTGTTGTGGGGATCAGAGAATGGTTTGACTGGCTTGGGTCCCTGACAGGTCCTTGGCTGCAATGAAGAATAAGGGTCCCTGCAACAGGTCCTTGTTGGTGTAGATGTTAGGAGTTGATGTAACCATGCTAATTTGAAATGTTTGTAGTATAACCAGCTGTAAGTGTTTTGTGACTATAAATATATGTCAGGCTACACATTTTCAGAGATAGATGTTTAGCTGTATCTGATTACTTGTTTATAGGCTCAAAAATATGTATTGATGTTTTTAGAGAGGGAATTGCAGTCAGTTTCCCTAAGGTCTACATACAAATGTAGAATGGTATGTATGGAATGCCTGAAAATTATTTTTCAAAAGCCATCTGAAAATGGAGTGAAAGGTGGATTTGAACTCCAGAAAATCAAAGGGAAATATTTCTTTTCATCTTTTGTATTTACAAAGTGCTTGATCCTTATATTTTGAAAGAATAAGTATAGCTTCCACAATTCAATGCATGCCATGTCCAATAGAGGTTCAAATGAGGTGATGAAATGGGAAACAACACTTTCACTGACAGTAAAAATAGGGTTATAATAGGTATTTCCACTTTTGCCACAAAAATCCTTTGCTTTCTAGTGATAACTTCACAACATAGTAAAACAAAATGGTAGTGACAGAATTCCCTGAGTAGACTTCTACTTGGTGTGTATTCTAGATGATCCCACGCCTTTCGAACTCTATTCATCTGATAAAATTTTCTCAAGTTGATTTTATTAATATTGATTTTATTACTATTTATTAAATATTGGTTTTATTAGTATTAATATTAATATTGTTATTTTAATATTGATAGTCATGGTGCAGTCAAGTTTATTATCTTAGTCATTTTATATTTGCTGTCTTTGAAAATACCTTTATAGTTACCTAATGGGTTCCCCAGTAGTCATGGGTGGGGGAATAGTTTTGAGATAGTGTGTCACATTTTCCATGTCATTTGATCTCTTTTCTGTTTCCATGTACCTCATTTTCCTCTGTTTCTCCTGCTAAAATTTTTCAGTCTAAACAAAAATTTTAATAATGTATAATGTCACTATATGCATTTTCTTTTTAGATTTTCTAATAGCATTTCTGCAGTTTGGGGTAGAGCTAGTGTGGTAGATATTTCTGTCATGGTTTTAGACCTCCAGTACCTGTTAACTTCTTCATTGCCACAGCTAACTGCTTGGCCAAGAATTCATTATCTGGAGTCTGAGTTGCTGCAATCATTTCTTACCTAGTTTTCCTCTTTTAGTTCACCCTACAATCTTTCTTAAGCAAGCCTCATTGTGTTAACTTCCTCTTCACCCTCATTTCTCTTAACTCTTCCCTCATGCACTGGTTTCCCTTTGGAAAACTTTAATTTCACAGTATTGGGACTTGAAATTCAAATAACTATGAATTTCTATGAAAAAGGAAATTATACCCATTGTATCTCATACCTCTGCCTGTCTTCTGAGGTGTTAAAACAGCACATAGCAGAGTAGAGAACAAGAAGGTGTCAGGAATTGCTTTTCCAGATTTGTGTGGGGTAGTGGAATATTTCTTGTCCCCTTGAGGATATAAAAGAAAAGTGGTTTTCCTTCTTGAGTTGATTATAGTCAGAATGTGTGTGGGCTGGCATCATTGCAGAAATTTTTGCTATCAGTGGGACTAATTTTAGGATGAAACTGATTTGTTGGAGTGAGTAAGGCTAAAACCTGAAGCTTTGATTGGGACAACAATCATCCAGTGACACCATGATTAAAGCTATCCCTACCTCTGATCTTTTGCAATTGTGCAAACCAATAAATCCCCTGTAGGCTTAAAGCACTATTGACTTTCTGCCTTCTTTCCTTATCAGAAACATTTGATAAGACAGAAAATATATTTGGTCAATATTGCAGATCTAAAATTTTCCACTTCTGCTCTAGATTCTAAGATAACTAAGTTAACGCCCATTATTCTGAAATTTGAACTTGAAATCTTGCTTAGCAAGTCATGATTCTTTTGAATTTTAATAAAAATGTACACGAAATTGGTATCAATGTAAGGATTTTTGAAATCCTTAAGTTATTTACAAAAATATTTTTATAATTAAGATAATAACTTAAAGTTGAATAAATCAATTCAATCCTCTTTCCTCTTTACTAGCACTTGTCATATTTGCTTTTGTGAATGAAATCCACCCCTTCAGTTTTACTAACATATTGTTGACATACAATTTATATAAGTTTACAACGTGCAACAATTATTTGATATACATAATATCTACTCTGTCCAAAACTCTTCAAAATATATTACTATGAACTGAGCCATCAAGTTGTACATTAACCTGTCTTCTCTTCATTTCCGTGAGTTCCGGCTTTTTCTTCATAGATTCTAAGTGACTTGATAACTATAATTTGGGACACTTGTAAAAGGTGCTTTGCCTCAGTGACCTGAAATATGAGTTTGCTTTAGAAGCTCTCTTCATTTAAAGCACTAGATTTCCTTCCAGGGTAGCCCAGTAATGGTAGAAGGTCACAGACTTAATTTAGTGTCAGAATTACTGCTTAATATGATACCTAAACAATAAGGACTATTTTAGCAACTACATATTTTCTAACTGGAAGAAACATTGGTAAAATTTAAAAGTAGAGATAAAATTAACTACATTTATGGGTTTCTTATGGAATTGTTTATACCTAAGTGCAGGAGAGTTATAGCATTAACCATGGTTTTTGTTCTAATCAGAAGGCCAAAAATAACAAAGCTTTTAGCAACTACATAAAAAGTAAAAAAAAAAAAACATGACTTATGCTTCAACACTGTATTGTGTGTATGTGTGTGCATTTATGTCATAGTCAAATTTAATAAGAGTAGTATTTCTGTTGTTTTTAAATGATTTTTCTAGTCAAGCTACCAGAAACAACCAAGGAGGTTCTTGTTTGATCTAACATTGAAAGTGCGACTAAATTTATATGAATTATAATTATGTAAAACATATATATATATACATATATGGATAAGCACCTTTAAAGTGATTAAAATTCGTATACTAATGGTATCAAAATATAAAACTAGCATATAATTACTATAATTAAAAATAAACTAGAGATTAGAAGACTTTAAAGTGGAAAAGGAAACCTTTTCAACTCTCGTTTTTTGCTTTCCAGGTTTTTTGACTTTTAGCACCAAAATATACATACAAAGGTGAAAAATTAAATTTGTCTTTCCCTTAATCCTCCTTTCTTCTTTGCTTCACTCATTACTTTTCCTTTAGTTTTTTACCCAAGAACACATTTAAGTTATTATGTTGTATCCATGCCTATTACGTGTTTAAATGACTATGAAGTACTCCATATTATTTAAAGGCTGTTTGTTTTGAGGCATATTTGTGTTATTTCCATAACTATTCTCATAAATATAAAATAGCAATGAGTAAATTCTTTTTTGAATTTTCTTTTACATTTGTACTCCTCTATTTTGTCTAGATCACGGAACTGAAATTTGTTGTCAAATGTATGGGATTTTTTTATTAATTTTTAATTTTTATTTTATAAGGTAGTTCACAATATTTGATTACATTTAATATTCAAACACCAATCCCACCACCCTTACACCTTCCCACCACCAAATTTGTGGATGTTTCCATCTCAAGCCCCAATCCCTGCCCCAAAGCACAACCAAAATAATATATTTTATACTGTCTGTTATGAAGAACTGCTGAAAATACTTTATAAAAATATTCATATAGGAAACAGTGTGAAGATTGTTCTATTTTGACAGGGGCTAAAGACATTCTTTTTTTTTTAGTGAGACATCATGAGGTACAGTTGTAGACTTACAAATTTTTGTTCTTGGGTTTCAATTATACAATGATCAAATACCCATCCCTCCA
>JAOXYA010132392.1:0-10259 GCA_028565675.1 Sorex palustris
AAAAAAAAAAAAAAAAAAAAAAAGAGAGAGAGAGAGAGAGAGAGAGAGAGAGAGAGAGAGAGAGAGAGAGAGAGAGATGCTAGGGATTCGACTCAGGTCAGCTATTTGCAAGGCAAGCACCCTACCGGCCGTGTGCTATGTGTCCAGTCCCGAAAAGTGAAACGTAAAAGAGAAACTCAGTCAAGGCTTTTCAGCTGTCCTTCTGCATCCTTGAATCATGGCCAGACAATTGATGACAAGGGTTTCTTCCAGGCACACAGTTGGTATATGACATGACAGCAGAGACACAGCGGGATGAGAACTGATGCAGGAGTGGTTACGGCTAGTCTCTGTGTTCGTTTGTGTTCCTCAATATTTTGAAGAGTGAAAATATTGAGGCAAGCAGGTAGATAGGAACAGGACCCCCATGGCAATGGAATTCCTGAGACATAATAAAACCAACTAGCCTTAAGGCTGTCAGGACTTACCTTGCAAACACAGGTACAGAAGAAGGATAAGACTTTTACTGGTGCCAGCAACCCTCCTTCAAGAGAAGCTCCATGAGGAGCAAAGATCAAAGGGATTCAACTCCTCCCAATTCTACCCCCTTGGTAACTCTACCTACAACAGACTCTTACCTAGGTAGAAAGCCCCACATGAGGCTTGGGAGGAACTCTGTTAAAACCAACCTGAACAAAGGAAGGGTGTGCAGATGCTGCTCAAGCCTTGCGCTGTTTGTGTCCATATGTTGTGGCCAAGCAGTGCTGCTGAGCACATGTGTTGCCCACCTCTCCCTCCTTTGAGATGTGTATTTTCATGCTTCCATACCTAATGCTGGGGTGTGTGATGGGGCTCTCTCCACCTTCAGAGAAGCTCATGTTCTCTTGAGAACATTACTCTCTCTCTTTTTCTCTCCCCATTCCTCTTCCTCAAAAACCTCCACATAAAATCATTATTTACTTCACTGCTCATCTACTCCTGATTTTCTTTCCTTCTTTAAACAGGAACCACTCAGATTTGAAATTCTTTTCTGTGAGAAGACAAGGATCCAAAAACCTAGGTAAGACCTAGGGCTTACTTTCCTCTCCTGCAAAGAGCAATTCCTCGCTCCAGCTGGAGTCCGCAGCTCCCCAAGAAATCTGGTGGTGGCTATAAACTCCCAACTCCCATGCAACAAGTGGATATGGCTGGATGGTCAACTAGTGGGAGCTGGTGGGACTTGAGGTCTGTGCCATGCAGGGACTCATCACAGTTCTCACCTTCCCAGACACCGTGTGGTGGCAGAGGTAGACAGGGTAAAAGAGGCTATCTCTCTCCTTTCCAGTTCACATAAGCCATCCGGGGGCAAATGGCATCAATACTGAAACAATAATTATACTAAAATTTAGTCAACTCTAAACTTTTCTGTTCAGAGTTAGTAGGAGAGAAACTCCCAGCAGGGGAGAAACTTAGTGTAGGACTAAGTTAAGTATGGCTCATTGTATGTGTGTGTGTTTGATTTTTTTGTAACTTATCAACAATGAAAGAATTCCTATTTGTTTCCCAGAGATGTCTTGTGGACTCAGGACCCACTCGTGTGAAGACTTACACCCTGTATTTCTTTAGAGCCTTTTAGGACACTTACTTGGCCATCTCTCTGTGTATCCTGGCCTCCTGTGAGCCGAAGAGCTGAGACAGAATTTATTGTCTTGAAAAAGAGTAAACTCCCCATTCTCAGAGAGTTCAGGAATTGGCAGGGATGTCTAAGTGTAGGTTCAAGTCAGCTGAAATGGAACCACAAGCAACAGTGGGCGAGGGGGAATCTTAGGTTTCCTCTTTCAAAATCAGGAGACTCAGGGACCAGATCCTCTCCTCAGCTAACTGCATCAGAAAGCAATCTGTAGAGAGACTTTTCTCCAGGCTCATACCAAATGCTCCCTAAGATACCCTGGGAAATGAGATATGTGCCTACCTGCAGGTATAAATATTTGGAATTGACTATCTAGTACCTAAATCATAATCACGAAATTCGTTTCTACTACTTCTTATAGGCAGTGACATCCTGGATATAAAATCAGAACATCCTACCAGGCAGGGGAACCAGAAACAAGGACCTCACCGTTGCCAACCTGTCCCTTTTTGATTGACAATTATTTTCATTTTAATTAGTTTTAGAGCATAAAGTTATCTTTGTAAAAAAATGTATAACATCCCACCTCCTGTTTTTCCAGAACACTTAGAAATGTCTTTGTAGCAACTTTACCTGCAAATAGTAACATGTAATAACTGTTAAAACATTCATTTCTTTCCCCCACTTTATAAGCACTGTGTTTCTGCTCACTTCTGAAAGATCACGAGGATTCTAACAATAGAAGTCTAACTGAAATAAAACAGATCTTAGAAATATTAGGTGTTGTGTTTGTAACAAGGCATTTATTTACAACAAATTTCTGTCAAACTGTAAGAACAAAAGAGTCATTTCCCCACGTGGAGACCTCAGAGTCCACTCACATGCTTTTCTGAACCATGGTTTTTCCCATGAGTTTTCACGTCACCCTCTGTGTCGACGGGCATAAATGCCACTGTGGCTTGTGATGGCTTAAAAAGAAAAACTGAAGTGTATCAATAAGAAAAGTTCTGCAAGACATGCCTATGCAGATTCTTCAGTTGTTAATGTGAGTGGTTGCACAGGCTTCAGGGTGCCTGGTTTCATCCTGAGGGGAATCTTCACTGTGCCAAACGTTTCCTTCACACTCTTTTCAGGTTTGTTCCCTTCTGGGCACTCCTCACCTTAATGTTCTTCTTGGGGGTGTCTGGTCTCGGAGCAGATGACTTTCCCTTTGGTTTAGGGGGATTACTACGACTGGTGCGCCCTGATGTTCGTTTCTTGTCCTGAATTGTCCTTTGCTGTTCCTGAAGCCTCTCCTCCCACTGCTGCAAAGCAATTTGCAAGCAAGTCAAATGTAAGATTTCACCCCTTTATGCTATTAAGTGACTATCAGAATGAATGCAAATTTTTAACTCTAGTGTATTACTCATGACAACAATTATAACAGCTGCCTTGCGTTGTTGGGCAAATCCATGATGATTTAGAAAGTACTCAACACTTTATTGAAATTTGCGAGTCCTTCAAGCTGAACACCACTACCATAACCAAAGTTATTTGTAGGAGGTTATCTGTAGAAGGTTGCATGTTTTCTGCATGTGATGCACACCTTCTGTATATAAATGTTAAGGTGGAATTCAACTCACCAGACTGATTCCAACACTCAAATCTCCAATACATGCTAATTTCCCAGAATTCCTAAAATGCAGTATTTCCACACAAACAAATGCTTTTAAAAAAGTTTTGACATAGCTTAAAGCAGAAATTTTCCAGTATAAATAGTAGCAGGGTTCACTTGCTTTCCATTAAAAGAGACACAGAAAGTCCACCAATATTTTCCAAGCAACTCAAATGTTAGCTACCTAGAATTACTGAGAGAGAGGCATTTTATCACACAGTTTAAATAACTGTGTGATCACTGTTGGGGCAGTGGTTACTTGATATAAAATTAATTACTATTTATAAACATAAATAACTACTATTTTGAAAAGAATTGCATGTAAGGAACAAAAGTAAGTCCACTTGAATAGACAATGCATTTTATTATAACACACATGTCCCTACTTTGTTAAGAGTATATTATACTCAGCAGAAATTTTTAGCTAAATCAAAGGCCAAGAAATGATTAATTATAAATAGAAAAAAAATATGTTCCCACAATCTTAGCACACAATTCTAGTCTGCACTAAGATAATAAACATATATTTTTATCACACTGTGCTCTTTCAAATTATGAAAGTATACCAGAATATTTTCTGAAAACAACTATGCCTCTTGCAGGACTTTTTAATCTCATTGATATTCTTAGTTTCAGATCCTTATAAAGAGTTGCCTTCTATATTGATATTTCTAATCTATTGTAATCTTAAAAATTAGAGCCAAGTCTGCTATAATTTTCTATCTAGTAAGACAAAAATAATACTGAGGGCCATATACTGCACGGTTAAGAAGCTTGGCTTTTATGTGACCAGCCCCAGCTCAATCCCCAACACTGAACATAGTCCACTGGGCCCTTCCAAGAGTCATAACTGAGCAGAGAGGCAGAAGAAAGCCCTAAGCATGATTAGGTGGTGCCCCAAACCACCTCCCAACATCCCCCACCCTCAACCCCCATCAAATAATACATTAAAAATACAGTGTTTTTTTTTTAATTTGTTTTGTTTTGTTTTTTGCTTCTTGGGTCACTTGCTCTGCACTCAGGAATTACTCCTGGCAGTACTCAGGGGGCCATATGGGATACTAGGAATCAAACTTGGGTTGGCCTCGTGGGAGGCAAGCACCCTACCCACTGTGCTATTGCTCCAGTCCCCAAAATACAGTGTTCTTGAGCAACCCGTGAATGTTTAGCTCAGGTGTAATCATAGTGTTTGGTTCTGTCATTAAAAGGCATTGATTGACGAGAAGCAACTGTGTTCAAACCAACGTCTTCAAGACTTAATAGTGGTACATGCTCTTCACTTGGCCAAGAGTGTTTAAATAACTGTGTGATCACAGGCGGGCATTGAGGGTGGGGGTGGTGCGAGGTGGTTTGGGGCAACACCTGATCATGCTCAGGGTTTACTGGTAATTATACTTACTATGGATCTTTTACTAAGCTGATCTCTCCATTTTTCAACTAAACAATTTTCAAGCAGCATCATTCTGGGGAAAAAAATGTATCTTTTATTAAGAAAGTTAAAAATACAAAAAATTGTAAAGAACAAATTCCTCAGTAACATTTAACTCCCAACCCGCATACATATCCACCATTCATATTTTATGGATATTTCTTTTTATTATTCCTTTTACCTATGTACATATTTTAATCACAAGTGTATCTTTTACTATTATATTTACTTTTATTATTAAATTGTATGAATTTTATGACTATCATAAATAAAATATGAATTTAAAAACTATATATTAAATACATGAATATCCAAAATATGTTGAACATTTTCTCTACTTCCCTACCATCCTCTTTATACTTAGCAACCAATACAAATGCTATGTTGCTATATTCTTGGTGCTTTTTAACATTTCTGAATGAATTGCTGAGACAAATAGTAGGTATTTTTAAAAGATTTTGACATTTTCTTTGTATTTATGTCATATTTTAGTTGCAAAGTATTTTGATATTCAGATAGCACATATATGTTCATTTTATGCCCTTAGGTTTTTTAAAAAACACTTTAATCCATTTGAAATTATATTGATAATATTTTAATGAAATATTTTCAGGCTTTTCTAAATAATATATTCATTTCCAATTGATTTGAGGTATGCCACACATAGCTATTTTATGCAATAGTATATGCATAAAGTTTTTTCTATTCTATTTCTCTGTGTGATATAATATTGCAACATAAGGTTTGGTTGGAACCGGACCAGTGTAGCTTTATATCAGTTTTGCATATCTCATAAGGCAAAAGTTCTCATTATCCCTTTATACCCCTCCTCAAATTTCATCTACAATAGCATAATTTTGAAGATAATAATGCAAAAACATTTCTGCTGAGATTTTCATTAAGAGAATCTGTCACTGTCACTGTCCTCCCATTGTTCATGGATTTGCTCGAGTGGGTCCAGTAACATTGTAGACTTGCTGTTACTATGTTTGGCATATTGAATATGTTACAGGCAGCTTGCCAGGCTTTGTCCCATGGATGAGATACTCTCAGTAGCTTGCCAGGCTCTCTGAGAGGGGCAGAGGAATCAAACTCAGGTTGACAGGGTTGGCCGTGTGCAAGGCAAACACCCTACCTGCTGTGCTATCGCTCCTGGGGGAGGGGGGGGGCGCTGAAAACCATAAGTTCACTCATTTGTAATCAATTCATCTGTCCAAATAGAATTTAATGAAAAGCAACCCTGGAACTGAATCTAATACTGGCAGCAGAAAAATCCCCATGCCAGAAAGTAGCCTCAAAATCATTCATTCAATAGTCACTCATTTAACGTATTCAACTATTTTAGAGAGATGAGACATTACTAGAACAGCTTGAATACATTTTATAGGGGCAACAGAAGGATGAAGTAAACCTATATTTTTTCAAGATGCTAAAATTTTTTAGCTCTATAATTTCAGATTTAAGTGAAGTGGTATTTAAAAAATTGCAATTTTTTGGTTTTAGTTCCAAAAATCACTTCGGAGAAATAGTGGTAAACTGAACAAATGTTAATGGGACTCCAGGGAGGAACCTGAGTTAGAAAAACTAGCAAGTTTGAGGCTGGAGCAATAATACAGCAGGTAGGGTGCTTGCTGTGTACACAGCCAACCTGGTTTTTGATAGCTGGCATCCCATGTGGTCTTACAAGAACCTCTAAGAGTGATTCATGAGCACAGAGCCAGAAGTAAGCCCTGAGCATCACTGGGTGTCACACACACACACACACACACACACACACACGAAATAATTTTTCTGGGGAACATGACTACAGTCAGTTTGGGGGTCTATCCTGGGGCTTGTACAGTGTTTGTTCTTTATTGTCTAAGGAATGTACTAATGTATGTAAAAATACACCAACAAAAGTCTGGAGAGGCCACAGAATCCCTGCTAAAGATAGGTGGCAGGATGTGTGTGTGTGTGTGTGTGTGTTTGTGTGTTAGTGGATAGGTGTAGATTAGGCTTTAATAAATGCTGTAAACAAGTATGGAACTGTGATCTTTAATGATCACCTTTACCTATCTAAGAGTTATTAAAGAGCTTTTATTAACAACTAAAAAAAGTTTTAATAATAAAAGCTTTCAAATGAATAAAAATATTAGTTTGTGCCATACCAAATAAGAAAGCGTTTCCACGTAAAGCAGTATAACGTGTTTACAAGTTCTTAAAACTCTTTTTTTCCGTTTATTTTGGGTTTGGGGCCACAACCAGCAGTGCTCAGGGCTCCCTTCTGGCAGAGCTGGAGGACCACATGTGTTGCTGCAAATGCTCCAGAACAGTCATGTGCAAGGCAAACTCATTACGCCCTGTATAGACTTGAAGTTTTGTGGAGGGCATAGCTGGCAGTGCTCAGGGGTCAGTCTTGTTGGGGCTTAGGGAACCGTACACAGCACTGGGCAGCAGTAACGGGCACAGTGAAATACAGAGCAAGTGCCCTATCAGTCATACTATCACTCCACTCCCCAAATTCACTTTTAAAGACTCAGTTTAAGAGTCCGGAGAGACCATACAAGGTAAGGTGCTTTACCTGCACACGGCCACCCTGGTTTCATTCCCAGCACCGCAGGGGTGATGATCCCAGAATAAAAATCCAGAAGCACTCCTTGAGCACTGCTGGTGGTGGCTCCAAAACCAAAAGTAAACTGAATAAATATTCCATTATGTGTTCATAGTTGTAGATTTTTAAAAGATGTTCTAATGTTTAAGACATATGCCATTTCACTGAGAAATCTAGCAAAACTCCTTTTTACAAAAGCCCTCCTGAGCGTGTCCACACGTGGCTGGCAGTTCCTTCTGCGCTTGTCTGCATACCTTGAGCGCCACTCATAGCACATGATGAGCACATCCTGATGGGGCAAGATATGGGGACACTGGCAAGAAGAGTTCGTAATGAGCGGGACTTGAGTGCGCGGGATGGGTGACAAGGATTTGAAGATCTCCTTCACGTCTACCACAGTAGTTACTTCGTTACAGCCACTCCGCTGCACTGCTTTAATTTTGGCATGAATGGCTGAAATTGAAACATGGGAAGAAGCATTGCTGAAGCCTCTGGAGAATAATAGGGTTAGAGTATCCTGGCCAGCTGCTGAGAGTCCCCGAAAGAATCATTCCTGTAATTATGGTCATGTCCAAGCTGACCAAATGCAGACAAAAAGACCACACGATCTCATGCTAAATGCTAAAGACCTCCTGTATTGTCAACATGCTTTGAAAAAGTTCTCAATCATGCTGTAAGTCATGAGAGAAAAATCGAGAAGTAGGCTCCCTCTGGGATCTGTTCAGGTCAGTAACTGCTCCTTATTGTTGGTTAATAGGTTTACAGTAGAGAATCCTTTGGATTCTTCCCAGTCCTAAAATCCTCAATGAGTTTTAAGCTTCTGCTCTACTCAAACTGTATCAGGAAATTTAGTTTCACACATGATTATTAACTGTTTTATCAAACAAGGGGGAGCTAGCTCAAGTGGCAGAGCATATGCACAGATGTTCTGTCCCTCAAGTCTCTTTAGGTACCACATGCGTGTCCCTGATCCCACCCAGTATGGCTGAGAGCAGCCTTGGTGGCTGTTGAGTAAGCACCAGACTCACTGCCTACGTGAGCAGGGAGCCACCAGCTGGCATGGATGGTGTCAGGCCCTCCTGCTGCCTGGAGGTGGCCCCTATTTTAAAATTATAGAAAAAAAACACTTTTTGATATTCTGCCTTTGATGTGAGTTAAGTATCATGTATTTTCTGATTCCGGTGCTTTCTTACGGTCTACATGGGACAATTACCCATCATACCATCATATCACTTCCTCTGTCTGACAGGAATATTCCCTCTTCTTAGCCCTCCATTTCACACACTGTCAAAGTGAAATCCCTGGTGAGCAGAGGTAGTGATTGTTACAGATAGTGGTTAGTGACACTTGTTTAATAGTTCTTTAAATTCTATTTTGTTTTTTTATTCCCCAGCTTCTTGCTGTCTTATGATTACCACCTCCCTATAAATCATCATCAGTCTACTATGGCTCTATCTTGAATCCCATCTTAAGAAGCTGGTTCTTGGGGCTGGAGAGATGGTACAGCAGGTTACCCAGCAAGTGTTACCCAGGTTCAATCCCCGACACCCCATATGGTCCCCCAAGCACTGCTGGGAATAATTCCTGAGTGCAGAGCCAGGAGTAACATTATCAGGTGTGACCCAAAAAGCAAAAAATAAAAATAAAAAGGAAGCTGGTTCAGGAAGGAGCCAGAAGACTTCAATAGAAAATAGCTTCATCACCAAAGAAATTATGAAACAGGACTCACTGGAGAATAGCGGGACAGAGGCACTCAAGTAAGAAACTAAAGTTGGTAGTATCAGATGAGCAAATAAATTGGCCTGATTAAATAACAACTAAGAAAAATATGTTTAAAGCAAGCAATAAAAAGAAGCTACCATAAAATATGGTCTATATTTTTTGCTTGAATCATCCACATTGGTTCTATATGTTTCTCAAAACCAACAACTTTAAAACAAAGTTTGGAGTTTTATTTTCTTTCCAAATTTTATGTTGATATGATTTTCTTGATTTCACACTTGAGATTACAAAATTACAAAATTTATTACATAAAATTTGAGTTTGAAATAATGAAAACTTAGTTATTTTCACAAAACTCTTTCAGAAGAAATATTTTAAGAAATAAAATTAACAACCTAATAGATACATTAAATTTATTTTGATGGTAGTCCAACTAAATTTACTTAAAACTTTGAAAACAAAAAATAAAGCAGGGGTTGGGAGTCAGGGATGTACTCCAGTGAACAAATATTAGTCTTGTATGTGTGAGGCTCTGGATTCAAATAGGGCACTTGTGAAGGATCTTTGTGCCTCGCTGGGAGTAGCACCATTAACCCCAGCACCATGAAAACTTGTGAAATGTCAAAACTGATGTATTCAATGAAGAAAGTGCTAACTGGCTCTTTCAAATAAGAGGAAAGTGGACTTTACACATTATTCTCAGACTTTACTTGTGGCCAGAGTATAATGATTGACACGGTCTCACAATAACTTTAAAATGCCTGTAGCAACTGACCACTGAAAGTAGGTAAAGGGATATACACAATAACCCTTCAGAAACTGTATTGCAAAACATAATGCTCAAAGGGAAAGAGACAGAGACAGAGAGAAGGAAAGTGCCTGCAATAAAGGCAGACTGGGGGTGAGGATGTGGAAGGAGGGAAATGGGGGACATTGGTGGTGGGAAATGTACTGACGAAGACTGATGAAGAGATGCATGTTAGAACACTATATGATGGTAACTCAGTCATGAACAACTTTGTAACTATGTGTCTCATGGTTGTTTAATGTCACGGTCACGGTCCTCCCGTTGTTCATCGATTTTCTCCAGCGGGCCCAGTAACGTCTCCATTGTGAGACTTATTACTGTGTTTGGCATATCAAATACATCACGGATAGCTTGCCAGGCTTTGCCGTGCGGGCGAGATACTCTCAGTAGCTTGCCGGGCTCTCCGAGAGGGGCGGATGAATCGAACTAGGGTCGGCCATGTTGGCTGCATGCAAGGCAAACGCC
>JAOXYA010132410.1:0-10258 GCA_028565675.1 Sorex palustris
CCAGGAGTAACTCCTGAGTGCAGAGCCAGGAGTAACCCCTGTGCATTGCCAGGTGTGACCCAAAAAGAAAAAAAATTTCCATTTTGAAGGGATTTAGCTTAGTGGTAGAGACCCTGGGTTCAATCCCTAGCACACACACACACAAAATTATTTATCTATAGTGATCTTTTGAAATCATGCTGTACAATTTCATTTTTCTATTTAGGCCACACCAGCAAAGCTCAGGGGTTACTCCTGGCTCTGCACTCAGGGATTACTCCTGGCGGTGCTGGGGAGTGAGGGCATATAGAATGCCAGGGATTAAGCCCAGGTCAGCCACGTGCAAGACAAGCACGCTACCCTCTGTACTATTGTTCCAGCCCCATGCCGAACCCCTATTTTTTAGTGATTACCCTGTGGTATATTCATGTACATATATTTATATCATTTATTTTTCAAAGTTTATTTATGATCAATATGTTCCCTCTGAGCAAACTGTGAAAACCTTACCAGGATATAGGTCCCTTCTATCCATTATACGCCACCCTCCTATGTATAGTTGCCTTATATTACCGTTCTACACATACTGAAAACTCAGATGATGTTACAATTTTTTCTGTTGCCTATCAAATACATTTTTAAAAACATTTTTTTTGGTTTTCTTTTTTTCGGGGGGAGAGGGGAGGGTCACACCCGGCGACACTCAAGGGTTACTCCTGACTCTGTACTCAAAACTCACTCCTGGCAGTGCTCAGGAGACCCTGCAGACATCGAACCTGGGTCAGCTGTGTGCAAGGCAAATGCGCTCCCCACTGTACCATCGCTCTGGTTTCCCCCACCCCAGACAAAAACATTTTTTAAAAGAGCAGAGTACTAGGAGTACTAAAATCATCTATTCTATCTGTTGCTCTCCATCATTACAGATGTTCCAAGTTTCCTTCTGGTCTCATTGTCCTTTTATCAAAAGAACTCCCTGAAGCAATTATTTTCTAAAACAAAGGGCAGCAAATCTCCTGAGTTTTCTTTCATCTGAGAATATCTGTTTTTTCTTCTTTCTCAAGAGATACTTTTGTTGTGGTAAAAAACTTTAAGGGGGCCTGGAGAGAGACAATAGGCCCTTGCAAAAAAAAAACAAAAAACAAAACCAAACTTTCCCTCACAAAATAATAATAATAATAATAAAGATAAGCCCCCCAAAAAAAACCCTGGAGCTGAAATTCTCAGGGGTCAGAGTAATACTACAGTGGGGAAGGTGCTTGCCTAGCAGGTGGCTGACCCAGGTTCAGTCTGCCACATCCCTTATGGTCCCCTGAGCACCCAGGAGTAATTACAGAGTGCAGAACCACGAGTAACCCCTGAGGGTCACTGGGTGTGGCCCCCAAACAAAAACAAAACAAAAAATCTTTTTTTTCCTCTTATGTTGTGTTTGTGTGGCTGGGAGGGCCAGGGAAATTGGCCACATCCGGTCATACTCAGGGTCTACTCCCAGCTCTGCTTGGAGATCACTCCTGGTGATACTTGGGGAGCACTAGGCAGTGCCAGGAAGCAAACCAGGCCCTGTTGCAAGCAAGGGAAGTGCCCCCTGTACTATTTCCCTGGCCCGGAGTTGACAATCCTTGTCTTACAGAGCTTTCTTTTCTTTTTTCTTTTTTAATTTTTGTTCCACATCCACCCGAAAGTACCAAGGGTTTACTCCTGGCACTCAGGGATCAAAGGATCATATGGGGTACCAGGGATCAAACCTGGGCCAGCCATGTGGAAGCCAAGTGCCCCACCCATTGCACTATTACTCTAGCACCCTTGTTTTTTCCAAATTAAATATAGAGATTTACGAAAAATTAACTTTAAGTGAGGACATTAGGGGACTGGAGAGATGGCCAACTTGGGTCTCTCCCTGGAGAGACAGGAAAGATTCTGGTCTTGCACAAGGCTGACCATGTTTAATGCATGGTGCTACGGTGGTCCCCTGAGCAACACCAGGACCAGCAAGCACAGGTACTCCCACAACCCCAAAAAGTATGAAAACCCCTGGACTTTAATAACTAAAATACTAATGTTTCTCTTAAATATAAAAGCCCTAGAGCAGAGAGAGGACCCCACAAGACTTGGCAATAAAAGCCATAGGCTGGTCACAGAAGCCAGGGTCTCATAACAGAGAGCTACTGCAGCCTAAGCAGGCAATCTGGTGATGGTGCCCACCACCTACCAGACACCTGAGTGTCTAACGAGGCAAACAGAGGGGCAAGAACACCAGCTGCGTGCTCCCCAGAAGTGGTCTGATGCAAAGGAAGACAACAGCAGAGAATAAGAGAGTGAGGCAGAGTGCTTTCAGAAATGATGGCTTCTGTTACATTCACACCTTAAAATGTCCTCTCAGCGGTCGGAAAGGATGAGCAAACTGCTGCTTCAATCAGCTTCCATCTCTGGGAAAGGTGGCATGAAAGGGTTGTGCCCTGTCTGAGCAGGACATAGCGGCAGAGACCGGCCAAGCGCAGCCCCAGGCAGCGGTGACCCAGGCATGCAGAAGAGAGGACTCACCTCAAAGTTGTATTTTCTCATCTGGCTGAGGTGGCGGCAGTACAGGTAGAGCATGCCGATGCTGCTGCCCACGGCAATATAGTCCCCGTTGGCGTCCAGGGCTGTGAGGTACACCACCAGTGAGCGGAAGCCCTTCTGGATCTTTGTGGGGATGGCATTGAGCAGATAGTACAAAGGGCAGAACTCTCGAAATGTGACGGGGTCTGATGGGGACGCCATGGCCCAGCCCTCCACCAGGGATCTTCAGGCAGGAAAGGTGTTTTGTTGGCATCTGGGCACCTAGGGCGAAATGACGCATGAACGCCTCTGAATGTCTGTTCATGCCCAAGAGAAAACACACACACACACACACACACACACACACACACACACACACAGAGCTAGAGTCTAATTAAATCAGGAAAGAGAAGCAGGCATCATAAAGCTCACGTGGAAGGTGCAGGGAGAGAGCGCAAGGGATAGTGCATTTGTTTTACATGCAGGAGGCATGGATTTGATCCCCTGAACCACAAGGTTCCCAGAACAACACCAGGAACAGCCCCTGGGTCCCACCCTGGAGAGACAGAACAGCCCCTGTGCACTGCCAGTGTGGGCCCCAAACAAGCAGAAAGATGACTTTTGAGCATTTTAATCTAAGATGCTCTTCACATATCCAGGGCCCCGTAGTTTACACTCAGAAACAGTGAGAAAAGCACACTGTCACCAGGCACTGATCTGAAGGGGATCTGAGAGAGTAGCCCGGTGGGTGCGGGGAAGGCTCCACCAGGAGGCGGCATGGAGGGAAGCGGGCGTGGTTCTGCACCCAGCGAGCTGGCCGAGAAATCTGCTCGTGATGCTGAGTGGGTGAGAAACACCCGCTGGTGCCACCAGCAGCCCCTCAACCCTCAGAGCTGGGCTGGCACAGTATCCCCGTGTTTTCCCCGAGGGCTGTGCCATAGTCTGCGGTGCTCTGGCTGATGCACACCCTTCCGGGTAAGACAATGGAGGTGACAAGGGCAGAGTGTTGCGGGTGGAGCTGGGCTCCTCCCTACTAGTCTGCGCCCTTTCCCCAGCAGGGAGGCAGAATCTTCCAGGGGGCGCCTCACTCCCCGGCCTGGAATGGGGTCCCCGCAGGAAGCCCCTCAGCAGCCAACCCCACACCACTTACCACTCCCCTCCTCCACCTTCACAGCAGACAAGCTTGCTTAGACAACCCCGCTGCTGTTCTGGGTGCGCCGTCACCCCTCCAGTCCTGGCACCCAGAAAAGAGTCAAATCGGTAGGAAGTGCTCAGGAAGTGATAAACACCAATGGCCACTAACAGGAAGTGTGGGGAAGGCGCAAGTGACGGCGGCAGGCGGGCGAGGAGGCTCAAGGCTTGGCCCAGGCCTGTCCTGCTCAGCTAGTCCCCCTTTTCTAGCCCTTTCAGAGTCCCACTTCCCCAACTCAGACAGCTAAGGTGGCAAAGGCGCAGGGTCAGTGGGGGCAAAGCCGAGCACTGGCAGTCCCGCTTCCAGCAGGAGGTACTAGGGGTTGGAGCTGCCCGAGGTGACACAATGCAGTAGAGACCTGGATTTGTGCAGGGCTCACAGGACCCGGCCACCAGAGGAAAAGACAATGGCCATTAGGCCAACCAGGTGAGTCTGGGACACAAGAACACTGTGAGGACAGCAACACTCTGGGCTGCTGACGGCCATCCTAGTATGGAAGAACCCAAGATCCTGCCCGGATATGAGGAAAGTGTCCCCGACAACAGAGCAGGAGAACATAGGTCAGCACTCAGGCACCATGACTGTGGCCGATCGGACATTCACTCAGCACCCAAAACACAGCAGGTATAGCAGGGCTCAGAAAGGCCCCTCAGACTGGCCAACACACCCAGCATCTGCCAGGCCCGAATGACAGTGACAGCGGGAAGAGCAGAGGCCCATGGGAGCCGATGAATATGCTAAGTAGCCGCAGAGCTCAGTCAGCAGCACTTCAGCTCTGGGCAGCCAATCCATTCCACACTCCAGCTCAGAAGTAAGGCTGGAGGGGCCCCTGCGCTACAGAGCGACCCATCAGCAGACTAGGCACCATCGGGAACTAACACAGCTCACAGGTGTGCCGTGCCGGAACCTTTTGGTTTGGGCTTCTGAGCCACACCCGTGGGCAGGGGTTATATCCAGCTCCAGCCCCAAGGCATACCCAGCATCGCACGGGGGACCCTGGGTGCCAGGGATTGAATCTGGGCCTCTCAGGCACGTGTGCTCCAACCTTTACAGCTGTCCTGGGCCGCGTGATGAGATTTTTAAAATTCTTTTTGTTTCTTTTTGGTAATTTTTAAAAATTTTATAAAGTTGTTCACAATATTTGAGATTTTTCAACACTCTATTGGTTTGGGGCTACACTCAGCAGTGTCTGAGGGACCCCATGCAGTTCTAGGGATGGAATCGGAGTCAGTTACTTGCAAGGCAAGCACTTACCCCTTGCACTTTCTCTGACTCCAACTCAAGGGGGTTGAATGTTCTAGACCATATTCTTGACACAGTGATAATAAGAACCAAATCAACTACAAAATATGTAAGGAAGGAGTGCAGGGCTTCAGCAGGATTAAAAATAATCACATCCTGGGATTGGAGTGCTAGTACAGAATGTAATATGTTTGCCTTGCACGTGGCTGACCCAGATTGGATCCCTGGCATCACATATGTTCCCCTGTGCACCGCCTGGAGTGACTCCTAAATGCAGAGCCAAGAATAACCCTGAGCATAACTGAGTGTGCCCCCCTCCAAAAAAAAAAAATCACATTTTAGGCTCTGAGGAGATAGTCGAAAGGTTAGGAGAGATTGTTCTGATGCCCCAGATCCAAGTTTGACCCTAGGCACCACGAGCTAAGGAAGATTTCAAGCCCAGACAGTGTTGCACTCTTAGGTCCAGCACTGTCGGGGAACAGCCTTGCACTGTGAGACCCCAGCACTGTGGGGGAATAGCTGCAGGGGTGGGGGAAATAGCACTGCCCTCCAGACCACAGCACTGTCCTGCCTGCTAAGTGTTGCCAGGAGTGATCCCTAAGTTTCCACTGCTTGGGGACCCCCTACTCAATCCACACCAAACAACAAAGATCACAATTCTGTGGCTGATCACAGACAGCATAATCCAATTTCAGTCCAAATATCTGAGGTGGCCTCCTTGTGTCCAGGCTGCCTTCTCCCTTTCTTTATCCGCCAACAATCAATCCTTCAGCTCCATCTCCTCAGCAACCTGGCACCTGGCCTTCTCCCCTGGGCTGGGCACCAGGCCTGAACTTTTCCCAGCACCCAAGTGCTCCCACAGCTCCCACTTGCCCTAGATCCTTGCTCCCACACCATGGCCGAATGAGCTCTGATGCCGGTGCCAAAACTCCCCACATCACAGGTGATAAAAGAGAACTCTTGAAACTCAGCCATCAAATAAAAACTTTCATAAGCACAGAATGTGAACAGACACTTCAAAGAAGACCTGTGTGACATGGAGCTTCTGGATTGATGCTCTCCATGGTTAATCCTCAGGAAGTGAAAACAAAACTTCGAGAAGCTCTTTCACAATCAATAGACAGGATCATGAGAGTGGAGAACCCAGCCCTAGCCACAGTGCCGGTTGGAAACAGGGACAGCCACCGAGAGTCACCTGTGACCCAGCAATTTTTTCCTTCTTTTAATAGGAGAGGGCAGGGAGTGGGGTGGGGGGAGGAGAGTCACACCCAGTGTGGCTCAGGGATCACTCCTGGCAGGGCCCAGGGGACAATGAGATGCTGGGAACTGAACCTACAACAGCCATGACATGCACCTTGACCCCTCACCTATTGCTCTGGCCCATGACCCACAATTCTACTCCAAGGTCTCCCTCTACCAGAGAACTGAAGACCCATGTTTTCTCACCAAACCTGTCCCAAACACAGAGGCCCAGTGGCCCAGCAAAGGAGAGCTAGGCTCAGCTACCACACACAAGCTCCATTGCAGACCTTGGCATATGCGACCCCGGGGCGTATTCTGGATGACCTGCAGACAGGAAACCTTACCCAGAAGAGGCAAACCTAACTCTTCCAACCCTCCAGACATTGACAACAGCCACCTGCCCTTGAACCATCTATTTTTTGTTTGTTTTGTTCCCCTACCCCCCCTTTTTTTTTTTTACTGAATTACCATGAGATACAGTTACAAGACTGCTCCTGATTGGGGTTTCAGTCATACCACTGTTCCAATATCTAACCCTTCACCACTGTACATTTCCCACCACCAATGACCCCACTTCCCTCCCCGCCACCCCACTGAACCACCTATCTTTGAAGGCAGACTGCGACCCTGATTATGAAAGGGTTATAATCTTCCTGCTGAACCCAAGTAGAAAGTAGAAAGAGGCAGTTGCTTAACTTCTAAGGTATCTGCCACTTCCCAGATTACATGCCCTGTGGTGCCAGTGCCCTCAGCCCCAGAGGGGAAGCCAGTCAGCTTGCAGCTGAGTGGGCACAGGGGGCCTGCGACCACCCTGGGCACAATAGGGCCTGTGTGGCTGCCAGAGTGCCTTCCCACTTCTCCTACCTCCCAACCAGTAGCTCTTCCAGATCCCAAGCTCCTACATACTGAGAAATCTCTCTTGCCTCGCAAAAATGCTTGTTTTCCTTGTTTTGGTTTTGGACCACACCCAGGGGCACTCAGGTCTTACTCCTAGCTCTGTGCTCAGGGATCACTCCTGGCAGGGAACTGGGGGAGGGCAGGGAACCATATATGCAAGGCATCAGAACCCAGGATGGCCAGTGCAGGGCAAGTGCCCTACCCACCGTCCAACCTCTGGCTCAGAAACATTTGTTTCCTTGCATGCATAGAGCTTCCCTGACTTGCAACAGTACAGACATACTCTGCAAACACCTTAAGTCCACAGTGCATTTAAAGCTGGGGTGGAGCTCAATGGCATAGCCCACATCTCAAATTTACGAAGCCCGGCTTTGATCCCAGGGACCCCTTCAGAGTCTAAAAGGAAAAGCACAAAATGAAGCAAATCTACAAACATCCCGGCCACAGCTCCGCCCTGTTCACCGCAAACGTGCTCAGAACACAGATATTAGCCTACAGTTGGGCGAACCGTCGTAGACAAGAGCCCTTTTGACAAGAGGTGATTTACTCTAAACCCGGCTCCAGCCTCGCGGACCTGGGCCGCCACACCCTCACCCTCTGGCTGGGGAAAGACAAACAACAACGGTCCAGGTACAACGGTCTGGAGGACCCCGTGCTTCTCACTGCCAAGTCCAAACATCCCTTTCTGCTTTTCACACCAGGCAGCCCCAGGAGCGAGAGACGTGGAGTGGAACCCCAGGTAAGGCCGACAGTTTGTGGGCGTTTCTGGCTAAGGGTTCGGTTTTAATGGGTGGAAACTGGTTCCTGGTCGACGCCTCATTTTCCCGAGTCGGCGCGAACTCCCAAAGCTTCTGTGCCAACACAGAAGCTGCGGTGCCGTGTGACTCGTCGGAGAGAAAGGGCACGGGCGCTGCGGGCAGGGGAGGGGGGCAGAGGCAGCATGGCCACAGAGCAGGGGCACTGTGGACACTCCCCCGAGCTCCTCAAGCCAGGCTGCAAAAGCGGCCCCTCCACCGGCTGAGCGCCCTGGAACCCAGAAGCGACTGTCCGCCCACCGCGGCACCCACGGAGCCTGCTGGATGCGCGCACATGGCAGGTGGCGGGGCACCCAAAAAAGCCAGGAGACTCATCGAGCACTGCGGCGGGGGTGCGGGCGGGGGTGCCAAGGGAGTCGCGGGGTGGGGGAACCCCCGGGAGGGCCTGGGGCTTGTCCCTGGGCACTCACTAGACCCGTGCCAGCTGGAAGTCCAGCCCAGGCGGCGCGCCCCCACTCTCTGCCCCCCTCAGGGTGCAGCAGCTGCAGCTCCGAATGAATGACGCGGGGGTGGCGGCCGGCTCCCCGACACCCGACACCCCGCGTCCGCGGACTTGGCACCTGCACAGCCCCACCTGCCCGGTGCCGGTGCCCGGCCGGGGCAGCAGCTCGGGGGCGCTGGCAGCGGCGGGGTGGGGTGCGCGGGGAGGTCCCGGCTGGGCGCTCCAGGGGTCGCTGGGGCACCCGGGACGCGCCGCCCACTCACCCCACTCGCCGGCCGCCCGGGAAAGCGGCGACAAGGGCCGAAGGCGCCTGAGGAGTTGAGGAGCTGAGGGGCTGAGGGGCTGAGGGGCTGAGGGACTGAGGGGCTGAGGAGCTGAGGGCTGAGGCGCTGAGGCGCTGAGGGGTGAAGGGTGAGGGGCCGAGGGGCCGAGGAGCTGAGGAGCTGAGGGGCTGTGGGACTGAGGGGCTGAGGAGCGGAGGTGCTGAGGGGCTGAGGGGCTGTCCTAGAAAAAATGACTTTGAGTTTATTCATGAACGTTGGAATAAATAAGAAGCCTCTTGGGTTTGAATCATTTCCTTTCTGTGAAAAAGGGGAAATTACCCCATTGAGAGTAGCCATTTACTGCCTAATATGAAGAGTTGGTTTGTCACGAGGCTGTTCATTTATCTTAGCCACATCGCTAAAAGTGACTCAGTTCGGGGAGTGCTGTGGGCTGACTTTTGGTTGGTGCCCTCCCGGAGTGAGCACTCTGAAACCTTATCCCTGATGTGGTGGTGGTATGGGGGATGCAGGGGGTCTGGTCAGCATTCCTGGCCCGAGCAGTGCCTCCTGCTGGTGGGGCAACACTGACCAGAGAGCACCTCTAGAGCAGGCTCTGTCCTGGCACCCAGTCCACTGGCATTTGGTCTTCCAGCCTCTCGAGCTGTAGGACTGTTCATAGTTTTAATCTTCTACCCAGGATGTGGTATTTTATCACGGTCCAGAGATAGGAAAGACCGGCACATGTGATCGATGTGATTCCAGGTTGCAGGGGATGGTGATGGGGGTTAGCACAAAAGCTACAGCTTAGATATCTTTTTCTTCTTTCTTTTTTTTTTTTTTTTTTTTTTTGCTTTTAGGGTCACACCCGGCAATGCTCAGGGGATACTCCTGGCTCTGCACTCAGGAATTAATTACTCCTGGCGGTGCACGGGTGTGTAAACACACAAAACGGGGGCAAGGGGATGGCAGCAGCCTATCTCTCCCGCTGCCCACGTTCGGTAGTCTCAGGCCGTTTCCCCACTCCAGGGAGGTTGATGGCGATGGTCAGGCGGAGGAAAGAAACGAGGGCCAGGCTGGTTGGTCTTAGTAGCAGTTTATTACATGGAAGAGGTGTATGCCATGGAGGCCTCAGGAGTTCTCAAGCACGTGCTCCTTTGTTCTCTCAGCCTCTGTCCTCAGCCCCATCTTCCCAGGTTCTTGACGCACATGTCCCCCAGAGAGCCCCGAAAATCCCCTTATATAGATCATGGTACCTCTAAGGGGTGCAATATAGTGATGTCATCAAAAGAGATACAGAAAGAACATTGAGGTGGCAAACTATACATTGTTTCTTTACATCCACCGGCCAGTAATCTTGGCCTCAAGATTTTACAAGCTACAAACACTTGGATTAGCACATCAAAGACCAGTCTGCTAGAGCTTGGAGCCTACATCTCAAAGATCAGCCTGCCTGGAGTCAGGCATCTACATCCCAAAGATCAGGCCTGGCTTAGCACCTGAGATCTGCTCTGTGAGATAAGGGAAGCTGCCTCAATATACTGAAATCATTTACTGAAGGCAGTTTGAAGGGGAGAAAAGTTCAGTCTCATCCAAGCTAGTCAGGACACACAGGAAAACTGCTTCTAGGACAGATTCTCATTTAGCAGATCAA
>JAOXYA010132420.1:0-10258 GCA_028565675.1 Sorex palustris
TACATGTTTTTATATGCCACAAATGAGTGCAGTCATTCTATATCTGTCCCTCTCCTTCTGAATCATTTCACTTAGCACGCTACTCTCCAAGTCCGTCCGTTTATAGGCAAATGAAAGAACTATTCTTAAGCCTCTGCTGTACCCTGCCGGGCCTCGGTCCCTTCTCTCTAAAATGGGGATACCCATTCCATTAAAGGTTAGAGTGAGAATTCAGGCAAGCACCGAGCACTCTGCATATTGGGGGTACTGAGTGAGGCAAGTCCTCAGAACCTTCCAGAAAAACCCATGGCCGCTCTCATCTCCCATTCCTGGGATTCCTCATTCTCCACCCTTCCCCGTGGTGGGGGAAGACACAGGGGGAGGCCAGGGTGAATCTGGCACCAATTAGAACTGTGGAAAACGAAACCCTTGAAAATGCTCGGTGATGCTGGCTGGGCCCGCAGCTCATTAACCCGTGTGTTCGGGTTTGGCCCAGGAGTTTCCTGGACTCACTTGTGTTTATTCAGCTGCAGGGACATTCCTGACGCCAGGTATGTGGCCGTCTGAGCAGAGCTGTGACCGTGGCTGCCCTTGAGGGGGACAGACACCCTCTTGCTGCTCCGGCTCTGGGGAAAGTCCCCTGGGATCACAGTTTTCCTGCCTTGCCCTTTGCAGGAAGCACCTCCTTCTCCCTATCTACATTTCTTATCTTGACTTTTGTTGCTTTTTGTTTTGGGGGGGGGGGAGTCCACACCCACTGTTGGTGCTCAGGGCCTGCTCCAGGCCACAACAAACTCAAGGGTCGGCTCAGTGGTGGTGTTCGGGGGACCCGTGTGGTTATTCTGCGTTAGAGGAACCAGGGAAGGCCAGAGAGACTGCGCTGGGCTGTGACATCACCCGGCAGAGCTGGGGGGCGGGAGGGGGGGGAACTGTGACCTGCTGGTGATGCTGTGCTGGATTGCCTCCTCTCTTGCTCCTGGCGGGTGCACCTGAGAGGCTGTCTGAACCCGCTCTGGACTGTCCGGCGGGAAAAGCCTTTCTGGAATGTGTAAGGTTGTTGGGCTCCTAATGCTGGGGCCACCTGGGGGAGCAGATGGCGAGGATGGGTTCGGAGGTCAGTGGCCTGGCAGGATGGAAGCACCTGATTGCAGAGCTGGACCAGTATCTTCTGCCCCTCACAGGCCTATGGACTTTGGCAGCATTGGAGCCATTGGGATGTTTGGCCCGTTTCCACCACCCCCACCCCAATCTATGACACTCCATAAAATCCTGTTCTGGGGACTGAAGAAATGGTACAGTAGGTAAGGAGCTTGCTTTGTACACAGCTGACTGGGGTTTGGTCCCCTGCACCACACATGGTCCCCTGAGTCCCACCAGGAGTGATCCCTGAGCGCAGAGTCAGGAATAAGCCCAGAGCACAGCTAGGTGTGCCCACCCCCTTAAATCCCCGTCCAGTACCCCAGAGGACACCCTTTCCTAGTTCAGTTCACATTCCCCAGTGCCTTCTTTTCTACATCTAAAAATGCAAAATTTCGCTGCCCTTTCTATTCTTTACAAGAAAAATAATTTTATTTAAAAAATGTTAACATATTTGGGTCATGGGGGGTGGGAGGGATACTGGGATTAGTGGTGGTGGAAAATGGGCACTGGTGGAGGGATGGGTGTTTGATCATTGTACAATTGAAACCCAAGCACAAAAATGTGTATGTCTACAACTGTACCTCATGGTGTTTCACTAATAAAAATTAAAAATATATATATTTAGGCCATGGGTCAAACCAAGCAGTGCTTGGGGGCTACTTCTAACTCTGTGCTTGGGGCATTCTCATGGGAAGTGCCCTGAGGGATCATATGTGACACCGGGGAGCACACCGGGCTTGGCTGCATGTAAGATAAGTGCCTTTCCCCCTCTACTCTCTCGATCTCTCTCTCTCTCTCTCTCTCTCTCTCTCTCTCTCTCTCTGGCCCCCTTTGCCATTCTTTCAGGGAAGACCTGAGAGTGTTTGCTTGTTTGGTTTGGGGTTTTGACCCACATCTGCCTGGTGATACTTGAAGCTTCCTCTGGGCTCTGTGCTCAGGGATCACTCCTGATGTTGCTTAAGGATCATAAGGGATGCCAGGGATTGAAACCCAGCTCAGCTTTGCGCTACCCATTGTACTAGGTCTCCGGCCAGAGCCGAATTGTTCAGAGAATTCCTTTACTTCATACGTTTAGTGTGCATTTCACATTACAGTTGCCCTACAGATCAGCTCACAGCAAGGGGGCTCCCTTGACATGGAGGCTCCGTTCTGCGTTTCAAACAAAACTGGGGCTGGGATGATAGTACAGCGGTAGGGCATTTGTCTTGCAGGCGTCCAACCTGGGTTCGATCCCTGGCATTCCATATGGTCCCCTGAGCACTGCCAGGAGTAGTTCTTGAATGCAGAGCCAGGAGTTAACCCATGAGCATCACCGGGTGTGACCAAAAAGAAAAAAGAAAGAAGGACAGAAAGAAAAAGAAAGAAAGAAAGACCCAAACAAACAAAAGCAAAAACAAAAAGAAAAACAACAAGCAACAAAAAAGCAAGAGACGGGCGATGAAGTGGTGGAATTCAGTAAAGGTCTGAAGGGAAGGAAAGGAAGGGAGGAGAATGCAGGAAAGCCCACAGGTTGTGGGAGGGGTCTTCCGAAGAAGGGTTCCAGAGAAAGGCAGAATTCTTTCCTCTTTTATACCTTTCTAACAAAACGGGGAGTGAGTGGGTGAGCATTTCTTTATCGGGTTCCGAGAACGTGGGCCACTGAAACAGGCATGAGGGTGCTGGTGTCCCGTCATCCAGATTATTCATTTTGGGTTACCAGGCAGGGCTTTCTTTGGTCATCCAGGTCACTGAGCACCCCACCCCCCAAGCCCACCCTTGTGACATTCCATCCAATAATTCCTTTCCTAGGGCCACTTCCTCATCTCCTCCCAATTCCCCCTTGCACCCCATGGCCATAGGCTCTAAAAGGCAGACCTGCCCCAGCTCGCCGCTGAGAAATGCCCAGGCCTCTGAAGAGGGCTGAGAGGGTCCCCCTGTCATGCAGAGCCAGGGGTGCTCAGCACCTCTCTGTAAAAAGAGGCGGCTCACAACACAAGCTCTCAGCTCTGTGGCTATGTCTCCTGGCCCGAGTTGCACTTTGCCAAGAAAGGCAACACCCCATCTGCCAAGGAGCTGGTGACCGGCACTGGAGCAGAGCATATCCTCACTGGGGGCCCAGCACCGGATACTGCATGGCTCCCCAAGTGACCTGTGATCCTGCTGACCGCCAGGACTCCAGCCGCTGGCACTGAACCCTCAGGCCTACAGTGGCAAGAGGAGGGTAGCTGGGCGCTCCCTCGAGATGCCCCTGTAGGTTCCCAGGAAACCAGAACAGGAGCTGACAGAAGGATCCCGGGAACAAAGGTAGCGTTCATCGCTCTGTGCCAGCGCAGGACACTATGTAGCTGAGATCTTCGGCTGGATACATTTGTGGCGGCTCTGTAAGGGCCACAGGGCGTGCTGCTGTTCTAGACCAATGACAGATCTAGGACAGTGGTGCTCTCATCCTCTCCCCACTAGGCACCGTTGGCTGGTTCCATCTGTCGTTGTCGTCTGCTGACGGACCAAACTCTTGGCCAAAGTGCTGGCCCTTCCTCCCGCCCAAGATTCATGCTGGGGCACTGTTTCTTCTATCTGCCTGGTGAACTCCTACTCATTCTTCAAAGCCCAGGTCAGTGCCACCACCCGCTGCCAACACCTATCTGCCTCTTTGCTGAGTTGGGTCTTTGAGGGGCTTTAAAGGATTTCTTCAGGGGTCCAAGTGATAGTACATGGCTGACCTGGATTTGATCCCTAGCAACCCATATGGTCCCCCGAGCATTGCCAGGAGTGATTCCTGAGTGCAGATAAGGAGTAAACCCTGAGCCAATTTCACAAAAAAGAATTTTTTAAAAGAACAACAATAGAAAAATGGTCTGGAGAACACACTTTGTGTATGAAAGCCCTGGGTTCATCCCTGCCATGGCATGGTCCCCCAAGTACCACTGGCAGTGGATCCCAGACTTAAAAATCAAACAAGAGGCTGGAGTGATAGCACAGCAGGTAGGGTATTTGCCTTGCACACGGCCGACCCGGGTTTGATTCCCAGCATCCTCTTTGCCCCCCCCCCCGCCCCCAGCACTGCCAGGAGTAATTCCTGAGTGCATGAGCCAGGAGTAACCCCTCTGTGACCCAAAAATAAAAAAAAATTAAATAATAAAATGTAAAAAACAAATGAACAAACAAACAAACAAAAAAACATCAAAAAACCCAAAAGCCCTTGCCTGTGGCTTGGCCAGTCTCTTTACCTGCTCTTGGACAGGGCTGGAAGGTGAGTGTGGGGCTGAGAAAGTGTCTCTGGGCAGCAGGGGAGAAGCATTTCGGTCTCTTCAGCAAGGCTGCAGGAAGGCGGCCAGGGAGGGGCCTTCGGGCTGCAGAACCTACGGGGGCAAGAATGCAGCTCCGGCCCGTGCCCCACACCCCTGCCCAGGCTGGGGAGAAAGGGAGGCATTGTGTGGGCTGGCAGCGCGCCAAGGGAAATATTCCTGTGTTGTGTGCCTAACCGCTCCCTCCTTAAGGAAGAAAAGTTCAGAAGTGGGAATCTCTCCCCGGCTCCCACACCTCCTCCTTGTACCCCGTCCCCCCCAGTCAAAATCAATTCTGGTCTTCAAAATATTTAAAAAGGGGCCAGAGCGATAGTACAGAGGGCAGACACCTTCCCTGAACACACCAGGGCTTAATCCCTGGCACCCCAAATGGTTCCCCCAGTTTTGCCAGGAGTGAACCCTGAGCGCAGAGCCAGGAGTAAGCCCTGAGCAGTGCTGGGTGTGGCCCCAAACTAAGTCAAGATAGGAACCCATGGAGCCGTCATTTTATTCACGAAACCGCTCGCTTAAGGGGGTTTTGCTGGGGAACACGCTAGACTGGAGCCCTCGGACGCAGCCCGTGTCCCCATTGGAGTCTGGTGTCTGGATGCTTGGGGAACCACCCCATCGTCTCTTGGGCCCAGTTCCCTTTGCCCTGCTGGGCTCCTGCCTGGTCCAGTCTGGTCCTGGTTGGTGTCACCTCCCCTTGCCATGGTTCTCCACACCTGGGTATGGACAGAGCCAGACTTCTGGGTCTAGGAGGTTTGGAGCTCCTGCGGGAAGCCCTGGATGTAACCCCCAGCCCTGCTGCTCCCTGTCCTCAAACCCAGCTGTTCCGTACCAGGCACTGACTTTTTCATCTGCAAACCTGCAGCGGCCAGGCCTCAGGGGGAGACAGCGGCAGGAGGAAACCCCTGGCCACGCACCCGCCCTCCCCACATCAGCTCTTAACGCCTGATGACCAAACAGTGCACAGCACTTAGCAGGGCAGGAGAGGCCCGCGCAGCCAGAGGGTCTGGCCGTACATGATGGACCATGGGTGCCTGCGGTCTGTCTGTCTGTCTGGATGGCAGGCCCTGCTAGTGATCTCCTGTGGAAACTGCCACTCCAGCTGCAGCTTGGGGCTGTTCTCCATCCCCAGGGCTGTTCAGTGCCAGCTCGTCAGCCGCCAAACAGCCTTGCAGTGTGTCCGGTATCGTTTGATTTCTTTTCCAAGCTGAGCAAGGTGCTTCCAGAGGTCGTGACATGGTCAAGGTGGCCCAGTCTGGGAGGTGGGGTGCTAAGGACCATGCTGAGGTCTTTCTGGCTCCTCCATATCTCTGCCCGCCAGCTGGCTTCTTAGGGCCGGGATGTGTCGCAAAGCTTGTACAGGCGCAGACCCTGCCTCACCCCTCCTGAGACAGCATCTGCCTTAAGGGGGTAGCTCAAAAGCTGGGGTGCATGCCTTGCATGTGAGTGGTCTAAGTTAAATCCGCAGCATCAGCCCGTGGCGACCCCTAACACTGCAGGGTATGGTCTTGCTGGACCCCAGGATCACCTACATTGCATTGTTGGTTCCATCATTAAACCATAGGGCTGGCCCAGCTGGCCCCTAGCACTGGAACCAATCCCCTTGAGCACTTTTTAGGAGGTTCCCCCACTCCAAATAATAGAAGCAGATGCCTTTGCTTCAGGAGGGTGTGTGCCATCCAACACAACATCCAACTGTTGAGCACCCCCAGGCCACAGTGGCCCAAGGTTCTTTAGCAGCAGCTAGAGTAGGATTTCATGAACCAGAACATGTGCATAGATCCCTGGAAGACTTATTCCAGAGCACATGCCCATCTGCAGATTCTAATTGGGGTTTTTATTTGTTTTTATTTTGCTTTGGGGCCACAGCTGGCTGTGTTCAGGGCAAAGCCTGGCTCTGAACTTCGGGGTCACTCCTGGTTGAACCCAGAGAGTCGAACCCAAGTCACCTGCATGCAAGGCAAGCACCCTTGCTGCTGTACTGTTTCCCCAGCCCCAAGACTCTGATTTTGTGTCCGTTGTTTGTAAACTTCCTGGGTGTGGAGGAGGACCAGGGCAAAGTGGTTCAAGGCCGTTCCTGATGAACATCCACCCTAGCCTGGGCTGAACTTGGTCCTTCATGGAGTCATTATCAGAAACATTTCCCGCTTTGCTTACTTTTCTTTTTTTGCACTGACAGGGATCAAAACCAGGGCCTCACACTTGCTAGGCTGGTGCTCTGCCAATGGGCCTCATCCCAGCCCACCTCACTTTGCTTTGGGGGACACTCCATTGTCAGGGACATGCATCTTTCTCCCCACTTACACATGCCTGGAGTTTTGGACTCTCCCACCCGCCTCCTCTCTACTCAGCAACAACAAAGGAAATTCATTTGTAACCCCAAGCCCTTGCGTCCAGCTGGACCATGTGTCGTTCTAATGAAAAGGTTGACGGAGTGCTTTATCTGCAAGGGGCATTTCCTGTGAAAATGGTCTCGGTGGAACTTGGCTGCTGCTCTCATTCAAGAGCAATTAAACCCCTAAGACTCCTTGAACCATCCAAGGATCATTTGAAATGTTATCGTGGGGTATTGATTAAATCATTTTAAGTTAATTAGAAAGCCGCTGCATTTGTTCATCTGTTCCTTTGCGAATAAATTGATCTTATTTATAGACCTATTGTAGGTCCTCCACCCACATTCTTTATGCTTTAATGACCATGTGTATTTAGTGATCGTGAGTGGGGATGGTGCTTTAAGGCTAGACTCCTTCCTTTGCCAAATCTTTCAGTCTAATTTTCTTCTCTTTGTATTTGGACTCCACTGGCAGCTTGCTGTGTGAGGTTACAGAGCTCAAATCTGCACGGACCAGGAACAGGGTATTAACAGTTTGTTCTTGGGACCAGCGAGGTAGTGTTGGGGGGTAGCGCACGAGCCATGCATGCAGCCAACCTAGGTTTGATAGTTGGCACCACACATGGTTCCCTGAGCCCCACCAGGAGTGATCCCCAAGCACAGAATTAGGAATGAACCCTGAACACAGCCAGGGGTTGTCACAAAACAAACCTAACAACTTGTTCCCTAGTGCCAGAGACATAGTTCAGTGGGCAAGAACACTAACTTTGCATGCCTGGAGATTGGCTTTGATCCCTGGAACATGGTCCCCCTGAACATCTCCAGGAATACCCCGCATTCCCAAGCACCAAGCTGGGAGCAGTCCCTGGGCACCGCTGATGGGACCCCTCCCCCCCACACACACAAAAATATCAAAACAAACCCTTACTTGATTTCTAGAGTTAGAAGCACCCCAATTTAAATTCTAACCCTGCCATTGACTAGCCTTTTGCCTTCAACCTGTCAGCCGTTTAAAGAAAATAATAGCCCCCACCCCCATATGGTTCCTGGCATGTGTATCGTGAGAAAATATGCTTGTCATGAGCTTTTTGTTTTGTGGCTTTGGGGACTGAACCAGGAACGTGTTTGTCCTTTCTAGGGGCGCACGTCCGAGCCCCAGAAAGTCGGCTTCTTTGTTTGCTAAGGTTCCAACTCCAGACATCAGACATGCAAGGCACATGCTCACTGATGAGCTATGTCGTGATCGTCACTTGCTTTTGGTGGTAACGCATAGTGGGCTCTGGTCTAGAATCACGCCTGGCACGTCAGGGGTCCAGGCACTCAAACACGATACCACATTTGCAGAAGCTATAAACCGCTATGCCATTCCTCCAGGCCTGAGATCGTTAAAACAGTTGCCATGTGTGCAATATCAGACAGAGCACAGCTAGAACAATCCTCGTGGCTATTGTTCGTAGAGCAGCGTAAAAGTATTCACACCTATCCCGTTGGTATTAGGTCTCAGTTTTCCAATCTCTGCTATGGGCATGCCAGGCTTGAAGCAGTTAAGACATAAGTACTCAAACGCACTCACTTATGGAGACTTCAGACTCTAGTGTACGTTGCTTGGCTGTTGCTCTCTGTTCTTGCGATGTGCGAGCACTGGACAAAGGGAGCCTATGGAGGGATTCCCACTGAAGAGGGGAGAGAGGCCACCTGAAGCCAGGAAGTAGATGCCAGAGGTGGGGAGCTGGCGGAAGGGTGGAAGGAAAGCTGGGAACAGCACACAGTGTTCCCGGGGCAGTGAGGGGAGTGGACAGCCCTGGCTGAGGGTGGAAAGGAAGAAATGTCCTGAGTACGCACATCCCTTTGGCATTTCCCCCGGAGACTGCAGGGAAGGTTTGGGGGGCTCAGTCCTTTCTCCTCTTTAACATCTCTCCCTCGCTTAGCGGCTGATGATGCTGTCCCAGGCCAAGCCAGGCTGAGGGAAGGGGCAGGGGGGAGTCGGGGGGAGCACCTTGTGAGGCGGGCGCATGCTCCTTGCCGGTCTCACCGTCCTACAGCTGAGGCTGTGGGCAGGGCAGGCGTTGTCAGTCGGGCTGTGAGCCGTGCTTGGCTCCCAGATCACAATAGCGGCTGCATTACTCCATGTGGAAACTGCCACGTTGCTGGTTTTTATCTATTGGTGTATTTTGTTTGTTTGTTTGTTTGGGGGCTACACCTGGGGGTGCTCAGGGCTTATTCCTGTCTCTGCATTCAGGAGTCACTCCTGGCGGGCTATGGGATGCAGGGATAGAACCCGCGTCAGCTGCACGCGAGGCGAGTGCCCAACCTATTATACCATCTCTCCAGCCCATCAGCTTATTTTTTATCCTCCCAAACAGTGCCCAGGGGGTTTGGGGGACCCAGGCCAAGAGTTTCAGCGATTGGCCCTGGCCGTGAAGCACTACTCAAGCCAAGCAGTGCTGGGGGTCAACAGGACCGCCCCCCCCCCAACCTCCTCCTGGAGGTGCTGGGTCTGGGCAGGGTGCCAAAGATCAAACTCAAGCCCTCATGTGTGCAAGACACATGCTCCAATTCTTCCTGCTCTCTCCCCAGTCTCTCATGGCTTTTTAAATTTAATGTGACACCCTTCGGTGCTCAGAGCTTACTCCTGGCTCTGAGCTCTGGAATTACTCCTGGAGGTACTCGGGGAATTATATGCCACGCCAGGATCAAAGCTGGATAGGCCATGCACAAGGCAATTGCCTTACCCACTGGACTATCTACCTAGACCCTCCACATTGCTTACTTAAAACAAACAAAACCCAAACTGTCATTTGGTGCCCTGAACAGCACAACTGCAGGCCAGCGCCACCAGCCTGAGGGTCAGACAGGGTCGTGCTGGGGCTACTGGCTCAGGCAGATCACAGAGCTGCAGTTTTCCTGGGAGTAAATGAAGAGACCGTCCCAGGTTTCCAGCTGTGGCTCAGAACCAGGCCTGGGGAACAATGGCCTTAGAAGTCTCTTGGGGACCCCCCCACAAGAGACACTGAAGAGAGCCTTGACTTAGGAAAACCCCAGAAACAGGTTGGAAAAAAAGACATGAGCATGCCTGGGGGTGTTTAGGGGAAAACAAATGATATAAGACCTGGAGAGATAGTGCAGCAGATAAGGTTCTGTGCCTTGTACGAGCCAATGGCATTCAATTCCCAGTATCCCATGAATCTGTGAGCAGAGAGTCAGGAGTAAGCCCTGAGCACTGCTGGGTGTGGTCCAAAAAAAATGACATGGCTCAAAGCACTACAAGGTGGGGAATATCCCAAGTGTAGTCAAAACCACCTCCCCCAAAGAATCATGGCCAGCTTTCTTATTATTTTTTATTTGACTTTTTTTTAATTAAAAAAATTTTTAATAGCGAGACATCATGAAGTACAGTTGCAGATTTACACATTTTTGTGCTTGGGTTTCAATTATACAATGATCAAATACCCATACCCCCACCAGTGCCCATTTCCCACCACCATGATCCCAGTATCCCCTCCCCCCCCCCCCCCCCCCCCCCCCCCCCCCCCCC
>JAOXYA010132444.1:0-10257 GCA_028565675.1 Sorex palustris
TTAATGTATATATATATGTATATGTGGGGGGTGTGTGTGTGTGTGTGTATGTATGTATATCAATTCTGTCATGGTGAATTGGAAATGAAAGGATTCCAGCCCTCTTCTCTTTAAAATTAGTTGCGAGGTGGATAATTTTCCAAACATGTTATTAAAGCCTCTTCAGGCAGTCAAAAATGGATTAATAGCAAAGGGCATATTGATTAAAATGTAATTTCTATGATTATAACTAAATTATGTTTTTGCCTACAATTGGGAAGTGCTCAAAGGCATTCTTTTGACAAATTATAGTGCACTTTGGGGTTCTACATAGAACTTGATTTCTCTTAAATTACTGAGAAGAGAGATATGTTCATTACAGTACTACATAATTATTTTTAAAAGTAAGATGCTGTCTCAGATTGATAAAACTTTATATTTTCATTTTTTTAGAGTCAATAGAAAGTTTATTGATTTTTTTTAATTCTTTTTTTAAGAAACCGGATTTGAAAATTAAAGACTTCAATACAAACTCGATACTTAAAGGGCCATGCAGTAAAGCTGTCTTATAAAAATTTTATAACTCAATAAATACAATTGACCACCTTTCATTTCACTATCTATATCCATGTTTGTTTGTAAATTTTTATGATTTAAAATAGAAAAGACATTCAGATATATGCAACTGATAAGATGAGGTATAACTATTTTTTTTAATTTATTGTCAAAGACACATTTTCACAATCTCCAATTTTTTAATTCAATCTCATAAATTAATATATTTTGAAATCAAATTTTTTTATATTTTTATTTTTATCCATCAATGCAGAATTTTGTGACCTTGAACTCTGGGGCTCAATGAGACCTGGGAGCAGAGATTCTCTGCCTGTTTCCCTCAGTCTTCGACGACCCAGGGTTCATACCAGTAAGCTACCTCCTGCAGGCGCCAAATCATCTCTTCATTGGCCACCCTTCAGAACTCACGGCTGCTCCTCCTGGAAGGGAGCAAAAAATGAGACCCCCCCAATAAACATGCCACAGGACTCTACTCCGGGCTGTTTTCACTTGGAGCGCCCCAGAGAGGAGAGGGTGAGAGCCCTCCCAGTCCTAAGGGACCCACCCTGGCAGCTGACCTCCACTACCTAACTGCTGCCACGCTCTAGGCTGTTTTCTACATACTCAGGCCGTGCCTCACATATGAGTGAACATATTCCTGAACTGATACCTCATAAGACACTCCCTACACATTTTCCATAATTACCACACCATATTTGATGGGGTTCAGACAGTAGGCAACAAATCATAGAGGGAAATATATATATTTGCCTCTCGGAGAGCCCAGCAAGCTACCAAGAGTATCCTGCCCGCACGGCAGAGCCTGGCAAGCTACCCGTGGCATATTCAATATGCCAAAAACATAGCTGATAGGATTAGAAAATGAAACAAAAGTGAAAACTCCCATTCTTTATTCACTGAAGTACTGATTACGGCATACTCACACAGGGAGGCTATTCTTTGCATGACAGAGTCACAAGTTCAGTTCCTAGAACTTCAGGGTTCTCAGAGCACTACTGCAAGGAGCTCCCCAAACACCACCGGGGTATGCCTCCCGGCTGGAGCGATAGCACAGTGGTAGGGCGTTTGCCTTACACGCAGCCTACATGGCCGACCCGAGTTCGATTCCTTCCGCCCCTCTCGGAGAGCCCGGCAAGCTACCGAGAGTATTCGATATGCCAGACACAGTAACAATAAAAGTTAATTTAAAAATATTCCTTGTATGTCTAAAAGGTTGACTTCTTTAGATCATGGCGTCAGGCAAATGCCTTGGTAGTAATGGATAAAGACCGAGAAAGTAGGGCAAGTCACATTTCACAGTGATAAATGGGAAAGTGTGACAGAGATACGCAGCAGAAGCTAGAAGGGAAAGAGCGGAGGAGAGGCACCCCAGGGGTCTATGTGAGAGTAGGTTAAAAGGACGTGAGTGTCACTCTGCTAGAGTAATGGAGAAATGAGGCTGGTTGAATTTCCAGAGAGAATGGGTAACAGGAAGTCCAGGTCATAGTTACACCCTGGCTTCTCTAGAGGTTCACTCCTGCGTAGAGGTAAGAAGAAGGTTGCAAGTCAGAGGTGCTGGAAAGATCAAATAAAGAACATGGTCCAGGAGGGGTGGAACCTGATCGTATTTGAATACAAAGAAGTTGCAGGCAGGGAGACTCTGAGGAGCAGTCCTCAAGAGATTGAGGACTAGGGGGAGGTGTCTTGAGGGACTAGTCACCTCAGGGATGGTGGCATACTCAGAGTTGATGTAGTGGGAAGAAATGAAAACACAGAGCAGAGAGACAATAAAGAGGCAAGATGCTTGCCTTGCAAAAACCCTCCCCGGGTTCGATTCCAGGCACCATGCATGATCCCTTGAGCTTCGTCAGGAGTGATCCCTGAACACAGAGCCAGGAGTAAGTCCTGGGCACTGTTGTGTGCACCCACCCCCAAAATAAAAGCAAACTCAAAAATGAAAACAAGTTCCACTGAGGCCAGAAAGAAGAGGTTTTTCTGCTGGAAGAGGAAGGGGAAAGCACGGAAGGAAGATGAGAGGCTGAAGAAGATTGTGCCTGACATAGTCATCATTATCCGTGCAGCAGGAATTTTTTAAAAGTATCAGAACTTGGGAACAGGTAGGGGACAGCATCAATGTTGAAAGAAGTTCGAATTGGCTGTAGTGTTATGTGTGCTCAGAAATCAACAGTGGATGAATCCATACCCAAGTTCTAGGACATTATGGCTCAGCAAGCACAACACAGTTCACAGAAATCCAGAGCCACAAGAGTCTTGTCAAAGAGCAAAAGGCGAGAACATGTAGATGGAACACCCCTCCCCGTCCTCAACACACACACACACACACACACACACACACACACGTACTGCAGAGCCTGGGCTGAGATCACAGACTCTGTAGGAAAGGGTGGGATCAGAATGCCCAAAGAGGTCATCCAGACTGCATAAGCAGCCACTTTGAACTGAAGTGTGAAGCCTTGCTGGGAGGTCTCAGTGAAGACCGGAACTTCACTGGATTTAGGGAAGAAAAAAATGCATAAATGGATGTGGGCCAGAAAGATAACATAACAGGTAGAACACATGCTTGACAAAGTGGGAGTTCTCGATTCCATTCAAGCTCCCAAAGGTCCCCAGCACACCACCTGATGTACCCCAGCGCTGCCAAGGGGATCTCTTTGTATATATAAAGAGTCTCTGGCTCTAGAATATAATTACCTGGCTTGACTGTCACAGGTAGACCTCGGGAGTAAAGGGGCTGTGTCCAGTATGGTAACCACTTGCTCCCAAGCATGGGATCAACAGCTGGGAGACAGAGGGGCTGACTTCGAGGTGAGTCTTTGAACAATGAACATGAGTCAGAGACATGCAGACAACTCTACTGATAAAATTCCAGCTCACCTTAGAGTGTATTTTTTTCTTTCCAAGGATGACCTTTTTTTTTTTTTTGAATCAAAGAATCTGCGCAAGAATGTTCAGGACAATAATCTACTAGTTGTTCAAAGTTTTCAATGGCAATTCTGGGTTGTTTCTACAAAACATACCATCTCTGTTCAACACAAAGTCTGGAGCCCTTGTTTGCAGTGTGCTACCTTTGGGCATGATTGTCCTTAAATATTCTTAGAAATATCACTACAGTTTTCCTCCATGGGTCTAAGGAACAGTGCCATGGACGTTTTCAATAAAGACACAATGAAAACATAGTTCCACAGCCTCTTTTTGTCATGGCAACGCCACACCATCTTTCTAAAAGATAGCCAGTGGGGAGATCTGGATTTGTGGACACGTGTTTCCCCCGTGCCTGCCAGAGGCTGGCCACAGGTTTATTTTTTCTTTTATGCATAAAAATATAATAATGTCTGGAAAGTGACCTGGATAGTGGCGGTGGTTTGGCAGTGAAGGTTGACTGCCAGGGCTAGGAGGCATGGAGTGTGGTGGCATGGTTCTGGGGGCCTCCTTTTATACTCCCATCTGGGAGGACCATCCGTGAGTTCTGGAGGGTGCCGATGAGGAGATTATCTGATGCCAGCAGGGTGTGGCTTAGGGGTGTGATCCCTGAGTCACATAAGGCTGGGGGAAGCAGGCAAAGGATCTTTGTTCCAGGTTCGGTTGAGTCCAGAGTCCAAGGTCACAAAGTTCCACATTATCTGGGTTCTGTGAAACTTCATTCATGCGTGAGGCTTGGCCTGAGCGTCTGGAAAGTGGCCTGGAGCATGGCGGTGGTTGGGCAGTGGAGGTCGGCTGCTAGGGCTGGGTCTCTTGGGGTAGGGAGGGTTCTCACCCACCCCACAGCCTGGCGCAGATTCCCCACTGACCTCCACTGCCCAACCACTACCACATTCCAGGCTGCTTTCCGGACATTATAAGACACTTCCTACTCATTTATGCCTCCCAGGGAACCCGGCAAGCTACTGAGAGTATCCTGCCCACACAGAAAGAGCCTGGCAAGCTCCCCGTGGCGTATTCAATGTGCCAAATACAGTAATGACAATAGGTCTCATTCCCCTGACCCTGAAAGAGCCTCCAACCATTGGGAAAAGATGAGTAAGAAGAGACAGCTAAAGTCTCAGGGCTGGGACGAATAGAGATGTTATTGGCAACCGCTTGAGTAAATCAAAGATCAACAGGATGACAATGATACAGTGATACAGTAATGCATAAAAAACAATTTTATTTTATTTTTATTATTTTAATTGAGTCACCGTGATATACATAGTTACAAAGTGGTTCATGAACAGGTTTCAGTTATATAAGGATTCTATACCCATCCCTCCACCAGTGTCCTTTATCCATCACCAATGACCCCAGTATCCCTCCTACCACCTCATACCTCCAACCTGCCTCTATGGCTCTGTGCCAGGAACCTCTCATCTCTCGCTGTCTCTCTGTCTCTGTCTGTCTCTGTCTCTATCTCTCTGTATCTGTCTCTGTTTCTCTCTGTCTGTCTCTCTCTGTCTCTCTCCGTCTGTCTGTTTCTCTATCTATCTATCTATCTATCTATCTATCTATCTATCTATCTATCTCCCCCTTCTGTGGGCATAGGTTTAAAGAGACAATTCAGTCAGCTCTATGTGGCATGGGACCATTCAGATAAGATGACTAGTTTCTTTAAGATGTTTGTTTAACATCCCTATGATAGTTTTGTTTGGGCGCTACCTCCAGCTGCGCTCAGGGCTTACTCCTGGCTCTGTGCTCAGGTACCACTCCTAGTGATATGTGATTGTGGCATGTGATCACTCCTAGTGGTGTGAAGCTGTAGACCTACTCAGGGCTGGCCATGAGCACGGCAAGGGCCTTCATCCCTGTAGTGTCTCTCTGGCCATGCCCCTTAGGCATGGATGGCACCTAGGAGACAGAATCTTAAGATATTTAAGATGATGCCTTTAACCTCTACACTGATTCAAGGGCCTGTCCGTTGCCCCAGGCCATACACTTGGATCCAAAACCAGTTTGGGAAACAGTGAGAGGATTTGGCTAGGGCTGCCCGACTCCCATCACTGAGACCTGGACTGGTCCAAAATCCTTCCAACCTGAGTTGAGAGTTCCAGGAAAAGGACCTATAGTCGCCTTTCAACATTGTGTCTTCTGATTCTTCATTCCCCTGCAGCTCCGAATGTCCTGGCTCATCCAGGGAGTCCTGCGGGGAAACGTATCCCTGGTGCTGGTGGAGAACAAAACCGGAAAGGAGCAGAGCAGGACCGTGTGGCACGTCGCCACCAACGAAGGCCTGGGCCTCTGGCAGTGGATGGTTCTGCCTCTGCTCGATGTGGCGGACAGGTGAGTCCTACCCCTCCCATCAGTCCCTTTCCCCTCCATCAGCCGAAACACAGAAAGGAACCGGCTCTTCCCTGGCCCCAGCCCCTCTTGCCAAGAATCATACCAAGAGTGCACACACAGGTGCATGCATACGTACCTCGGCACCTATGCACACCCACTTCTGGCAAACTCGCAGCATAGTCTATGGCGTCTGAGGGCTTTCAGAGCTAATTTGCATTATCTCCTCCAACTCTGACCCATCTTGGCCGTGAGAAGGAAAGTCTCAACAATTTACCAAACATCCAGATCATCGTCAGACTCTCTAGGTATTATACTGCATTTCCTCGTGTGTAATCGCTTTCGCCTACCTTTGACCTTTGACATCTGATATTTAATTTAGAGCAACCAAGCCTGTGACATGGTAGGGAGCACACAGTCTTCCCACGTCCCCAGCTGGTGCCCTTTTGCAAAAGGAGAAACTGAGAACCTAACTGACCAAACACACCACAAGTTGGCATCAGCCAGTGAACGGACACCCCCATCCAACCCACCCCAGACCTCCAGTACAGCTCTCTGTTGAATCAAGTGCCCTGCAACAGCAAGCTGGTGGCAAGTTCTGCAGTAAACCAGGACTTGTTGCTTACCAGGCTCCTAGTTCTTATTTGCATCCTGATGACCTTTAGTGACCTTGAACTTCTCAGGCTTCCTTTTCTTCTTCCTAAACAGAGAGAGGGTGGGGTTGGGAGGCCCTCCACTCCCTGTAGGTCTGAACTTAGCTGCCTGAGTTCCGCTGCCACCTGTCTCCCCAGGATGGCACCGGCCTGCCACCTGCAGGTAGTCTAGAGCAGTGCTTGGATGCAGATGGCTCAGATACTCTGGAGCGTCCTCCTGACCCTTCCGTGGCACCATGGTTGGTGCTTTTTTGTACCAGCCAATGAAGCCTCTCCCAAATGTGGGAGAGGAGGCCAAGGAGGTCATTTCTATCAAGGGGACAGACAGGTGAGTGGATCTGGAGATGCAGAGCCTTCTCCACGGCCTTATGTCACACCTGGTCATCCAGAGCATCCTCTGCATCCGTTTCCTCTGACACACAGCCTGGCACACGCAAAGCTGGGTTTCAGATTCTGTGCCCCCCCAGCTTCACAGTCTACCCGTTCTAAGAGCTCATCACTCACGCTGTGCTGTCAAAAGATGAAACCTCTGTCCTCCACTCTGAGCCCCAGCTTTCTACTCCTTCAGAGGTGTGTGGGTTTAAAGTTCAAAGCCTTGGGCACGACCCCCGCTCAGTGACCCACCAGACAAATGGATTCTATTAAAGTGAAGAAAGGGGTAAGGTGTGTATCCCCTCCCCTAGAACACAGCCTTTTGTCCTTCGTGATTAGAGGGTCTTGCTCAGGGGTGAAGAACAGGAGGGTGAGACCAGAGCCCTCCCTCCTGGGAGATGCTAAATTAATTCAGATGAATCAAAGGGATTTTTCCTCTTTCAATCCAGCAAGTCTTCTTCCTTTCATAGTCACTGCAGGGGATTTCAAGCGAGTAAGATGTTGACTCTGTTCCACTCCCCTCCACTCGAGTTGCATTTGAAGGAGGCTTTTGTTCTCAGCGTTCCTCCTCCCTGTTTACCAGACTGACATTCTCAATATTGATACAGAGACCATACGGTCCAGGGGGATTCAGACAAACGGGCAGCGTGGCTTCATGATGCCTCCTGACCTACTGACTGTGCAGTAACAGACACAGAGGTGCCTCCTTCACCGGGAGTCACCAACAGTTTCCTACAGGGGAAGCAGCCCCCTATGCCTTAGGGATGATAGAGGCCCCCAGAGCTCAGGGAAAGAGTCGCTTTCAGGGGCTGGAGTGATAGTACAGTGAATAGGGCGTTTGCCTTGCACGTGGCCAACCCAGGTTTGATCCCCAACATCCCATATGGTGCCCCAGCACCGCCAGGAGTAATTCATGAGTGCAGAGCCAGGAGTAACCCCTGAGCACTGCTGGGTGTAACCCAAAAAGAAAAAAAAAGAAAGAGTGGCTTTCTCATGTTCAAGTCTACCTAGACTGCTGATGAGACTGGGCCCTAACACCAAAGACCAAAGATTGAAAGAGACAGCCCCTAAGCCTCAAATGACCCCAGTCTGACAAGCCAGCTCAGTCACTCATTTCCTTAAGGCCTCTGCCCCTGGCCTAACTACGTGAGCCTCAACTCAGGTAGTTGAGGCTCATGTAGAAAGACTTTAGTAGTCATTCAACCTCACTGGGCTCTATGAGCCTAAGTAAAATGACCATTGGGCCTGTAGAGAGCAGATATTAATGAATTTTATTTTTTCTGTAGCCTCCACATCATCCCCCAGTTATGTAGCTTCAGACAATTTGTTGAATAAATAGCACAAATCATAACCACTGATCTTCCAAATCTGTCAATCCTGTCTGTGTCCGAGCCGGGTGAGGTTTCTCATGTTGGAGCGATAGCACAGTGGTAGGACATTTGCCTTGCATGCAACCAATATGGCCCACCTGAATTCGATTCCTCTGCCCCTCTCAGAGAGCCCGGCAAGCTTCCGAGAGTATCTCGCCCGCACGGCAGAGCCTGACAAGCTACCCATGATGTATTAGGTATGCCAAACACAGTAACAACAAGTCTCACGATGGAGACGTTACTGGGCCCACTCTAGCAAATCGATGACCGTGACTTCCAAATCAAGCCATTTCCTATGAAACAGGGATAATACTCTCCTCTGTAGGTTTGAGGAAGTTGAGTGTTCGGTGAACTGCTTGGTGCACAGTAAATGCTTAACCATGAAAATATACTAGTTGTAAATATAATATAATAATAATAGTATAATATAATATAATGATGGAATAAGAAATCTCCCCCTCTCCCTGAGTATCTCAGAGGCTACAGTAGCCGACTGAGCAATAATAACCAATCATCCAGCCCTGAGAGGGCATAAGTGTTCTTATGAATTTGTTGTCATTGATGCTCTGTGACTCTTTATAAAGATAAGTTGCTGGTGAGGGGGAGTAAGAGGCTTTTCCTCTTCCCTCTTTCTTCCAAGGAGGATGAGCTACAACTGCCTCGATTACCTGAAAATGAAAGAGACAGGAAAGGGAAGGCAGTGAAAAATGATACGCTGAAGATAAAAACAAAATGGAGAAGAGACAAATAAACATCAGCTCCCTTTCTCCCAACCCTGGTGTAGATATTAGCATCGGGTACCTCGCCCCGTGGTCCATAACCATGAAAGTCCCGACTTCAGATGTTCAGTACTTGCCTCGCGGACAGCTCCCTAGTCTCTGTCCTTAAAGGGGCAGTCCCTTTGTTTCCCAAATCGGCTCAAATCACCTCTATTCCCAGCCATCCGCACCCCCATCACCTTTCATACGTTATAAAATTTCTAAAACTATTTTAATTGGATTTACTGGTTATTCTGGGACGCTGATCATAGGCCCCAGAGCATTGCGTGAAATGCACCATCTGTCCAACCCTGGCTTCGCTGTCGCCCCCACGATTTTCTTACCTTTCTTCCTCTATCGTGCTACCTGGGATCCTCATTCTTTCCATCTCAGGTTCTGTTGTAACATGACAAATCCTTACTCCCAATGCTTTTATTCCTGCTATTCCTCTACCTCAAATGCTCCCTGTCTCCCTAAAAGCCACTCTTCTCTTCATTTCTAAAAGAAGCCTCCTAGACTCCTAGACTCTATTTTATACATACAATCTATTCTCCTGGCTCTTGAAACAAAGCAGTAATGTGTCACTCTCCACTCTTTTTTTAATATCTAAAGGCACATACACCAATAAGGCAAGCTTCAGGCCTGTCCTGTGTATCACTGTTTCCCAAACATTTAGTACCATGACTAACTCATAGCATGTGTTACGTGTTCCCTACTAAATATGTGTTGACAGAATGATCTATTGAGGGAAATTGCATATTTTTACAAATTCCAGCTAAATTAACTAAGAGGTTCACACATTGGCTAAATCTCACATTCTTCCTTTGCTCAATAATAACCTTGCAAAGAGTTCTATAAGCAACACCTTTGCTTCAACAGCAACTGTGATCATTGTGACAAGGAATACTCTTGCCTGGTGCCTGTTCTTTCTCTGTCTCTGGTCACTGTTCTGTCAGAAGCACTTTCTCAGAAAACTTTTGATCTTTGCTCTGTGCCTGGTCTTTGAGAGTAGGGATAGGTAAAGCTCAGCACTTAAGAGCAATAGGCTTGATTCCTATTCCTCCACCCCCTTAATCAACAGCTCGAAGAATCTGTGGTAGCTCTATAAAGACTGATTCCAGCGACACACTGATTCGTGGAATATTATTTCTTCTGTCCATTTACAAACAGGCAAAGTGATAGACAAAATGCCATAGTCCATCATCATTATGAAGTGATTTTAACTGGGCAGCCGGATTTTACCCCTGATCTGCGCAGACGGGAACTGAGCCACACGGCTCGGCCAAAAAACTGAAGCGACCC
>JAOXYA010132461.1:0-21811 GCA_028565675.1 Sorex palustris
AATATTCAGGGAATCACATGATGCCTGAATGTAGTTCTTTTTTATTGAATCACCATGAGAACAGTTACAAAGCTTTCGAGTTTAAGTCTCAGTCAAACAATGATGAAACACTTGTCCCTTCACCAGTGCCCATTTTCTACCACCAAAAACCCCAGTATACTCCCCGTCTCACACCCTTCCCCATCTAGTGGGGCAGATGATTTCCACATTACTCTCTCTCTACTTTGATTTCATTCAATATTTCGACCCAAGACCCACCATTATTATATGGGATTTTACCCCAACATTTAGATCTGCCGAAAAGGCAACTGTAGACAATTTGTTTTCTGTTGCTGATTATGAATAACATATGATATTGCATGGCTGCGGTATTGGCCATGCAATTTTGGAATTCCAAAAGTTTAACAATCAGATCTGGAGGATTTCTGCCAAAACCTGCTGAGTTCTGAGATTTGTTCCTGAGTCTCTGGGATCATGGCCATTAAGCAGCTTGATCAGGAGGCAGAGAGGCCACTCATGGGCGGCCACTCAAGGTCTCGTTGGGGTGGGGAGGAAAGGGCTGGGACCACCCCGATTCCGTGAGGCCCCATGTATCTTATCGCTGTGGGCCCAAACCTGACTGTCCAATGGTCTCTGGAGGATGGCAGCCACCGAGCCGCCAAGGGGGAGCAGGCAGAGGGACAGCACCCTTTCCCCCCTGTGGTGACCTGGTGCCGGTAACCTACTGCAGGGACCGGATGCATCTCTGCCAAAAGCCTCTGGCTTCCGAGATTTGTTTCTGAATCTTTGGGATCATGGCTGTTAAGCAGTTTGATCAGGAACCGGAGAGGCCTTGCCTCCAATTATATAACTGAGCCGGAAGTGGTTTGTGGGTGGGTCTCCCACATACCTAACTTTTGGCCGTTTACTTTCTTGGTAAACTTGGCCCCAAGTTGTTGGGGTCTGCAAGAGGCACAGCAGCAATTTTGGGGGTATCTAGAAGTCTGAAGGCACCATCAGGTTGCTGATGCACTCGCCTCACAGGTACAGATTGACCTGATGGCACCATACCCCCCCGCATGTAGTTCTTATATCTCTCCCTGAGCTGTCGACCATGAAATGGAATGGCTGGGCTCATTTTCCTGTGTCACACTTTCTCCGTGACTTCTATGAGTCTAGGGACAGAAGGCAGGGCAATGTTCCCTTGAAACTCATTGCTCTCTGATAAATTAATTCTCTCCTCTTCCTTGTGTTCCTTACACCATCCCTACCTACAGATTGTCAGTTCTTGGTGCTCCAGCATGGAGGCTGGCCTTCTGCTTGGGACTTTGGAGGCTCAGCTTCGTGTTCTGCTCTCCACTGTCACCCTCCCCAGTGGCCTCTCCAGTTCTCTTTTTAAAGCTGAATTTTCTTCCTTACTGGCTCAGTACCTAAAGTGGTGGCTTGGCTCCCTCCCAGAATAATTCCTGTCTTTGCATTCTCCCTCCCTTTTTATAATACTTAAAAATACAGTTTTCATAGTATTTTTTTATTGGTCTTTTCCTCTTGATAATGGATTCCATGGGATATAAGAATCAATTACACGTCATTAAATTATTCAAAAGTAAGTTTTATTATATAAGGTGGTGTTGGGCCACTTGTGTTCAGGGGCTATTACTGGCTCTGTGTTTAGAAATGACCCGGGTGGAGCTCAGGGGACCATATGCAGTGTTTGGAATCGAATCAGGATCTGCTGTATGCAAGGCTAGTATACATGACGGAATTGTGAAAAACAGCACTAGTAGGCATTTCAGTAAGAACTTAACAGAGAATACTGAGGTTTTTATTCTACACTTTCCAGATTTAGAACTGTGTATGTTGATGTGAAACATCGTTTGGATGACGATCAGTTGTTCAGCTCTGTCAGGCCAGAAGCTAGTGTAGACTCATTTGGAAATAGTGAACCCAGGTTTCAAATGTACCCCTAATAGGAAAATGAAATCTCAGAGGACATAATTTTCTCATTTTAAAAGCAAAGAAAACTTTAAAATAATCTACTGTCCATTTCAGGGTCTATTCCAGATGAGAGGCTGTATCGAATGTTCGTGAACAAAAATGTAATGATGTTGAGACCAAAGGAAGATGAGAACTCTTGGTTCAACCTATTTGTTATTCATCAGAACAGGTACGAGTATCTTCAGAGACATTTAATCAAGAGTTGAGGTTCTCTGAATCTCTGTAAGTTTACCTGTTTGAGTAAAATGTTTCTCATTCTTTGAAGGTAGTGCAGGATCAGGCAGATGTGCTTTGTGCAAATGCATTTTGAAACTTTCCAACATCTATTCCTACTATGAAAGTTACAACTGCTCAATAAGGTATAATAATAAATGTAAAATGAATATTCCTAAATCCCACAAACTGTTTGAATCAGAATTGTTAACCTTTCTGTGTGAGAAGCAAATGCACTGGCTTGGGTCCAGTGCTAGCGTTATTCCATCTTTAGCGTTTCATCAGAGTCATCAGGTGACTCATTCACCTTGTCTCCCATCCCTTCGTTGGTTCTGTGGTTCTTTTGTGGTGGTGTTAGACTAATATCCTCTGTTCGCACCACACTATTAGGTGCTTTTCTGGTTGCTCTTATGGACTTAAATAGATGTTTTCATATTGAGAATTCTTGAGCATTTTATATTTTACTCTTATTTTCTTTCTCTTGCTGCAGAGAAAGTTATAGGGAACCTTACATGCAGTGCATTTCAGTCAGGTGATTTTGGCCAACTTCAGGTTACAGACCAGAGTTAACCTTCTAGTGTGATCTTTTCTCTTTCTTGAAAGAATTGGTGCTTCATTCAATTAGATGGATCCTCTGGTATTTATCCTGTTTTCCTTTAGAAAGAGTAGTACCACATGCTCGCTTTGTTTATGGTTTTCTTACATGAGAGCATCCTTCAGTGCATGCTGCTCTGATTTCATGTCCTGCCTCCTCCATCCCTCTTCTCAGCCCCCTGCTGTCCTGCTATTGTTTGATTCAGAGAGCTGAGGCCCACCATTGCCCTCTGTCCTCTCCTGGCTTGTTTTTCCTCATGTCATTCCCTGTTCACTCTCTGCTGACAAGGGAGTGTTTCCTGACTACCCTAGGTAAAGTGACATCCCCTTTCTGGATCACTTGTTCCTTTATTTTCTTTACAGCATCTATCACCAGCTGACATGATGTTTATACAAAACACAGAGAAATATTTGCATCTGTCTGTCTTTCTGCTTCTTTCCCTCGATTGAATAGAAGTTCAGGGACTCTGTCTACTGCTGTGTCTCCAGCGTCTGGGTGAGGCTTGGGACACCAACCATTGTAGAGTCTCAGTGAAGATTTGTTGAGGAGATGAACATTGGGGATGTTGGTTTGTATGTAGGGAATATTAGGTTGAATTCCTGAATATTTAAATTTCCAGTGAGTTTTTACTTCCTTGGTCTTATTTACCTTGGGTTTTCACATTAATAATTTCCCATAGTATTGAATTAGAATTTTAAAATTACTTATTTATACGGTATTTTGTTCTATACTAAAAACTTACCTCAGTGGGCCAGAACCGTAGTACAGCAGAAAGGGCACCTTCCTTGCATATAATTGACCCAGATTCAATCCTGAGCACCAGCGGATGGTGTGGCCCCCAAGATAAGAGTACATAAATAAAAACTCACTTCATAATGTAAGACTGACTGATTTATTTCTGTGGTTTTCTAATAAGTAAGAGGAAACATTCAGAAGTGGCTGGCATATTTGAGGATCTGTTTTTAGTCTGCATACTTTAGTCCTGACATTTTCTACATTCATTTTTTGGGTGTATTGTAGGTTTCTGTGATATTTCTCACCTTCCCAGAGGGGTGGTTCCTGGCGCTCTAGAGGTTCTCTCTCTGGGTATAGACCGGGCTGCTTTCTCCTTAGGACACACTTTCTGTCTGGCAGGACTGAACCCTCTGAGGGCATGATCTGTGTTCCCAGTTCTTGTACTTTCTGGTATATAGAAGTGTGGTCAGTCTTTCCTGAATAAAGGAACACCTGTATAGATTTGATCACTCTGACATTTTTCTGTTGCTGGACATTTGTATTTAGTTACATATATCATATTTATCTGCAATATCTTTTTTTTATAATGAAGATATGTATTATCTCACAATCTTTGTTTAGGAGTAAACATGGGAATACTAACTTCATTCCAGAACAATTCTTGGATGACTTCATTGACCTCGTTATCTGGGGCCATGAACATGAGTGTAAAATAGCTCCGACCAAAAATGAGCAGCAGCTGTTTTATGTGTCACAGCCTGGAAGTTCAGTGGTTACCTCTCTTTCTCCAGGAGAAGCTGTAAAGAAGTGAGTGATCGTTGTATTTTCAAATCAGTTAAACAGAAAGGAATTAACTGTGCCGAATTCTTCCTGGGGAATAGGAATGTTAACAAAGGCCTTCATTTCCCTCCTCATTGCAGACATGTGGGTCTGCTACGTATCAAAGGCAGGAAGATGAATATGCAGAAAATCCCTCTTCAAACAGTACGGCAGTTTTTTATGGAGGATATTGTTCTGGCTAATCATCCTGACATTTTTAATCCAGATAATCCTAACGTCACCCAAGCCATTCAGAGCTTCTGTTTTGAGAAGGTAATCCTCTTAGGTATAATGGTCAATGATAACTTTTTTCAGTTGACAAGTGATTGAAAGTCATTCTCTTTTTGTTCTAGTCTCATGACACCTCTTAGAACCACTGTTCAGTCCATGAATTAAAGATGCTCTAAGTTTTTTATTGTGGTGGTTGTTTGGTTTTCGGGCCACATTTGGCTGTGCTCAGAGCTTACTCCAGGCTATGTGCTCAGGGATAAGAACTGGCAGTACTCCGGGGACCACATAGAGTGCCAAGTGCCAAGGATTGAACTAAGGTTGGCCTCATGCAAAACAAGTACATTACCCATTATACTACTTGCCTGCTCCAGAAGTGCAGTAAGTTGTGGCAAAATCACAAACAAAAAAACACAAAAGCATATAAGGTAGTTACAAAAGTTTCTAATTTTTTGTTTTGTTTTTGGGCACACCACATCTGACCAGTGCTCAGGGTTTACTCCTGACTCTGTTCAGGGATCACTTCTAGTGGGCTTGTGAGACTGTATGGGGTGCCCGGGGTTAAACTGAGGTTGGCCACGTGCAAGGTAAATGCCCTACCCACTGTACCATCTCTCTGATCCCCAGGAGAACATAGAATTTAACACCAACTCAAGAACTTTAGAAAAGGAACTCTAGAAGTTTTGCATCTTAGAAAAATCTCCTATTCTAGGAATATCAACTGCAGTTGTTCTGTTTTAAGCTTCATGAAATTGAGTCAAGGGTGTTAGTACAGCAGGGAGGGTATTTGCCTCCCTGTTGTTCAATTCCCAGTGTCCCATATAGTCCCCCAGCACCAGCCAGGAATAATTCTGAGTGCAGGGTCAGGAGTAACCCCTGAGCACTGCTAGGTGTGACCACAAAAACCTACATAAATAAACTTCATGAAGTTGATCTTTCAATCTTGATTTAATTTTGAGATTGAAGAAATGCTTGAAAATGCTGAGCGGGAACGGCTGGGAAGTCCTCAACAGCCAGAGAAGCCTCTTCTGCGTCTGCGAGTAAGTTCGATTATGCCGATCCATCTGTGTAGTGTCAGAGGAGAGTGATGTGCAGTGTTCCGGTGGTTCTGTGAAGTAGGGAACAGAGCATGTCCAGTCGCAATCAGGAGAACTGTGGCCTCTAGTCACCTCACTCTCCCTGCAGCCCATCTGCTGATGGCAGAATCACCTTTGTGGTACATGACAGTAGAACTAACACCGAAGCCCCCTCACAATAGCAGTTCACCTGAGCCTCTCAGAGGCCACTAGGCCATCATGGTCTGCCTGCACACTGGGCTCCATTCTGTGGGGCTGAAAATGCTGCGTTCGGACCCTGTCCAGCCAGTCCAGCACTGTGGAAGCATGTTCTGTAGCGTTTCCTCCACATTGCTGAAGGCCTCTTCCGGCTCACAGTCCCTCTTCTCTGCGCCTCCTTCTACGCACCCGCTTCTCTTTCATCTCCTCTTGCATGAGGTTCCTTTTACATGTCTGTCTTCCTGGGCGCATTTTAAATTTGGTAATGGTAGCGTGTACCCCATCCTTAGAGCAGTGCTGGCTTTGGTGGTTGCAACGTAGACAGAAACTCACCTCTACACCACAGACAGATCCAAGCCTTTGACCTTGCCACTGGGTCATGGAGGGTGACTTTGAGCTTTCGGGAGAGTTTGGGGAGACCTGGCCTCAGCCTCAGCTTTTGCTGCATTAAGAGAGTCACAGCATTCTTTTTTTATCAGGCCCAAAGAGCCTGTTTACTATCTGTGTCTTCTGATATTATTAGACCAACCAGATGAAAGTGGAAAGTCGGTGTTCCTTTTCTGGCAGGGCCCATCTGCCCCAGTGCTCAGGGGCCTCTCTTAGCAGCTCTTGGGAGACCATGTGGTGTTCGAGACTGGACCTGGGATTCCCACATTAAAGCTTGTGCTCTAGTTCTTTGAGTTATCTCTAGCTTTGCCTTGCTTTCTTCAAGCACAATAGACAGCTAATTCAGTCATGAAGTAAAGGGACAGGGTCATCCTCCCTGGTGCAGGTGACTGCAATGTGTTGTGCTGTGTCAGGGCACGTCAAGTAGAGAAAGGGACATTGTGAACCCATGGTGCTTCTGGAGGTAGAGTGGACAGAATGTCAGCTCTGCGGGGTGTGATTTGGGGACAGGTTAAGGGTGGTCGGGACATGCTGTGTTGCCGAGCAGGGCTGGTGGAGGGGACAGTCTCAGTTCACAAGTGTGAGGACTTTGCTCACAGGGCCTCTGCCCCTCTGAGTAGCCCTGGCTTTGAAGGCAGTCTTGTGCCGCTTCTGGCCTCAGGGGGCTTCCCGGTACTGGTTTGGTATCGTGTGAAGGATGTCTAAGCCAGCTCTTCAGTATTTTGATGGAGGTTTTGTTCTGTTTTGAAAGCTTAAAAGATCCGTAGAAATTCTGCTGCTTTTCACTTATTCCTGGTATGTTAGTCTTCCCATGGAGAGAATGTGATCATTGCCACATACGGAAATTCTCATGTGTCTTGAGTCCATTGAAGAAAGTGTCACTGCATAAACTTACAAGACCTCTAAACTTTTACTTTTCTCAGATAACACCATGCGTGTTAAAATGATTTAGAGAAAGTTAATTAACTTAAAATTTTTAATTAATTTATATTAATAATGAACATAATAAACATGCTTGCAAAAACCTGTGGATAACTAGATTGATCGCTTGTTCTGTGTTTCCAGGTGGACTATAGCGGAGGTTTTGAACCTTTCAATGTTCTTCGCTTTAGCCAGAAATTTGTGGATCGAGTAGCTAACCCAAAGGATATTATCCATTTTTTCAGACATAGAGAACAGAAGGAAAAGATAGGTAAGTCTGATTACCTTATAAGTAAAAATGATCTTTTATACTCATAAGTAAAAATTGCATAGTGAAACATGTTTTAGTAGGCTTCTTTCCAGCCCTCCCCCCATTTTTTTGTTTGTTTGTTTGTTTTTGGTCTTTTGCTTTTGCGGCCACATTCATCTATGCTCAGGGTTTCATCCTGGTGGAGCTTGGGGAACCATATGGTGCTGGGGATTGGATTGAACCTGGGTAAGCTATGTTTAGCTTAGCTAAGGCAGGTGTTTTCCCTGCTTTACTATCTCTGGCTCCTCTTTCTTTTAGACAAGACCTATAGTTGGTATAAATGAAATCTCTTTTACATAGCAGTAATTTTTAAGTCTGTACTACCAGAAGAAATGGAAAGCCTTCTCTAAATATTAGTAATTTTATTAAACAGTGACAGTAGCACTGTAGCACTGTCCTCCCGTTGTTCATCGATTTGCTCGAGCGGGCCCAGTAACATCTCCATTGTGAGACTTGTTTTTAGTGTGTTTGGCATATTTAAAACATCATAGGTAGCTTGCCAGGTTTTGCTGTGCGGGCGAGATACTCTCGGTAGCTTGCCGGGCTCTTTGAGAGAGGCGAAGAAATTAAATCAGGAATCGACCAGGTCGGCCGTGTGCAAGGCAAACTTCCTATCCACTGTGCTATCGCTCCAGCCCGGCAACAATGACAGTGTCACTTTAAATTTATTTCCAAGAATCAGTGTTGTTTGCTATATATTATTAATTTCATAGAATATGCTCTTTTGGGGGGACATTATTTCAGTTTTAGAGTATAAAATGATACAGGAAAACTAGTTTTAAATAAGTGATGACCCATAGTTTGATATTTCTGATGATCAGGTAACCTGTTTCCAGTTCCATTCAAATGAATAGCCCTTCCTCAAGCATGTTTAGAAAAGTGCTAGTTCTCACCACTTTCAAGGGCCTTTACATGCCCTTGACCACTGCATGTACTTCCTTCTCAGCAGAAAATGTTTCTTTTGCTTTTTGACTTAGTGCATCTTATTCTTTTGCAAGTCTTGATCCAAATGATAGGTACACATAAGATCTACAGAATTAGTTTATTTCTTCTCTGTGTGTCATAGTCTCTCAGTTTTTTCCTTTGGTCTGACTCTACCACTGTGTCTTGCCAGTCTATTCCAGTGGATAGGGAAAGCCTGTCTTTTCGCTTGGTCCCCTTACACTGATCTCTTATTCTTGACAGTGTTGTCAGCAGAGCAGGGACAGAGACTGGACCCTCAAGGCGTTTCCAGGGACACTCTCTGTTCCTTGCTGTGTTTTTTTTCCTATTGTTTTTGAGTGGACATCCTGCTTATCAGTGTAGCAGAAGGGCTTCTAGCATAGCTGCTCTGCATCTCAAGATAGTAAAGAGAAGGTACGTGCCAGAGACATAGTATAGGCAGGTAAGATGCTGCCTTGAACACGCAAATTCTACGATGATCTCTGGCATTGCATGTGATCCCAGAGCACTGCCTAGCTAGGAATAGCCCTTGAGCACCACTTGGTGAGGCCCAGACATCCTTGCTTTAGCTGTCCTCCCCATGCCCCATCCTCAAAAAAAGAGCAGGTAAAAACTGAGATTTGATTTGATTCATTGAGTCATTTAAATGTGCTCTTCTCTCAGGGGCATTCTTAAATAAAACTGGCTTGTTTTAAACTGAGGACTGTTGGTGGCTTTTTAAAAAGTATTTGTATTTAGGTAATATGTTTACATTAATGATCTTCGTGTGCACCACCAGAGTGTTCCCATCCTCCACCCACACCCTATGATGCATCATTGGTGACACTAGTCATATTCTCTGCCTACTTCATTTATTGTATGGTGCCAGTAGTTTTAACTTTTGGGTCACACCCAGTGGTGTTCAGGGATTACCCCTTATTTAGGTGCTGGTAACCTTGCAGTGTGGGGCTTGCACCTGAGCCCCCATGTAGAGCTCACCTCGGCTTCTGAGCGCTCTCCCCCACCTGAGGAGTCAGCAGTTCTGGATTCCTTCGCACTGTCAGTGCAAGTGCCCAAATGTGTAAGGATTGGGCTGCATCTTCCTGTACTCGGGTAAAAGTTGTTCTGGCATTCCTGTCTCCTGCAGTGGCCCAAGGGAATAGCTGTCAGAGAGACACTCAGGAAAATGCTGGCTAGGAGTAGCAAGGCCACCGTTTCTGCCCAGGCTTGACCGGCTCGAGCAGGGTGTCGGCACGTTCTGCTCCTGCTAAGGTTTGGACACTTTTAGCAGCATAACCGAAGCTGCTCTTCTTCCCTGGGCTTCTTTTGTCTAGGAGAAGAAATCAATTTGGGGAAGTTCATCACAAAACCTTCGGAAGGAACAACCCTCAGAGTTGAAGACCTTGTGAAACAGTATTTTCAGACTGCAGAGAAGGTAATGTCTTCATCACAGTTCCTGTTTTTGCAGTGAGAGATCTGCACATAGAGTGCATCTGACTAACTCTGTAAAGAGGACCCCGTGGTGTTTCTGTGACAGAGGCAGGATGGCACTGCATGGAGCAGCAGGGATTGGTGGCAGCCCTCAGCACTGTTGGCACGGCTACTGTTGCTACTGTGGCCTTCTTGTGTCCGTTCTCTTAGTCATGGCTTACACACCTGGATCTGATTTCAGACATTGTCAGAGTCGGTGCAGATGCACTGGGAGGAGCCACACTTACTGTCCTGGGCATGTGCTTCCCAGAGATTTGCTCCTTACACGAGCTTCTTGTTGCATTGGGAACTAATTTCACAGTCACTGATTATTAGAAATGCAGATTTATTGTCTTCTCTAGATATGAAGTTTGACTTGGGTCTCCTGTGTTGAAGGCAAGGACTGTTCTGCCTGGGGTCCCTAGGCTACCCTTTATCGTCCCCTCTGCTTGACAACCCACCTACATTCCTTGCTCATGGCCTCTTCCCTTCTCTTCCGTGACAGCATGTTGTATATCTGGACATTTCCCCCACTTAGGTCTCCCTTGGCCTCCCTCTTCCGTTTTAAGGGTGCTTGTGGCCGTCTTGAGCCCACTTGGAGAGTTCCTGATCATCTCTGCTTTTACAGTAAGCTGATTACGGGACTTCATTCCATTTATAACCTTAGTTTCCCTTGCCCATGTGTTGCAGTCCCAGACTGTGAACATTATTCACTGCCTATCAGATTGGCTAACTTGACCCATCCCTCTGGGCATTAGCTGCAACTTCTGCTCTCCTGCACTTTCTTCCCATTTCTAGCTGGGTAGGGGGCCTTTGATGGTACTCAAGAATCTAGTCACTCTCAGATTACTCATGGTGGTGCTCAGGGACCATATGCGATGCTGGAAATCAAACCAGGATTTGCCACATGCAAGGCCAGTGCCTTACCCCCGTACTGTCTGACCCTTCATTTCCCATCTTTGCCTTTTCTGGCGCATAATATTCATAGACCAAAACACTACTGTTCTTTGTGACTGGGTGTTTTCTGTCTTCTTTATTCTGTGATTGCCCTTGTGCAATATATTCGCTCTGAGTGAGGGTTCACGACTAGCAGTGACTCTGTCTCTCTCTCCTAGAACGTGCAGCTCTCCCTGCTGACGGAAAGGGGCATGGGCGAAGCTGTGCAGGAATTTGTGGACAAGGAAGAAAAAGACGCCATAGAGGAATTAGTGAAATTCCAATTAGAGAAAACACAGCGATTTCTTAAAGAACGCCACATCGATGCCCTTGAAGATAAGATTGATGAAGAGGTGAGACTCAGCTGAGTGGGTGACTCTGATATTCTGACTCCGTAAGAAGGGGCTTGGGGTTAGTGACATAGGATAGTCACTTAGGGAGATAGTTGGACAGGAACTTCGTCAAATGTATTGCTGTATGATATAGAAACAGTAATTCTTAGTGTTACTCAAAGTAGCTGAAAACAATATGTACACAAAACTGCCCATGGTTTCATGACCTCTTTATTTGCCAACACTTAGAAGCAGCCAGGATGTCTTTCAGCGGGTGAATAGATTAACGGGAGACAAGCGATCTGAAGGAGTGTGCTCTCAATCCCTGAGGAGACAAGGAAGAACCTTACACACATTAGTTAGTGAAATAGCTCTTCTGCTTTTTGGGTCACACCTTGCTCTGCACAGGGGTTACTCCTGGCTCTGCACTAAGGAATCACAACTGGCGTTGCTCAGGGGACCATATGGGATGCTGGGAATCGAACCCGGGTTGGCTGTGTGCAAGGCAAACGCCCTTCCCACTGTGCTATTGTTCCAGCCCCGAAATAGCTCTTCTGGAGAGGCTGCTTACTGGGCGAGTCCAACTCTGTGATGTTCTAGAAAAGTCCAAACTAGACGGATACCAGTGGCCAGAGGGGTAATGGAGGGTGAGCACGTGGGACACAGAGTTTTCCAGGCATGAGACTATAACTGTGGTTCCATGTCATTGTATATTTACCCTGGTGTGGCCCCCAAACAAAGGAATTAAAAGAATTCACACCTCAAATGTGAGATTTTTTCCAGATCAGTAGTATAGCGGTTAGGGCATTTGCCTAGCACATGGCCGACTTGGGTTTGATCTCTGGCAAATCATATGGATCCCTGAGCCTGCCAGGTGTGAGCCCTGAGCACATTTGAGTATGCTTCCCAACCCCCTCAAAGTGAGATTTTTTTTTTTAACTATTTGTATGTATATTAACCCGTGGGGTATTAGAAATTTTTTCCTCTGCTGTCTAAGCAAACTTTCATGACGTAACTTTGTTTTGATTTGTGGGCCACTACCAGTTATGTTCAGGACTTTCTCAGGGATCTGCACTCAGGGACCATGCCTGGCGGGGCTCAGGGTACTCTGTGGGGTGCTGAGACTTGAACCTGGGTCGGCTGGGTGCAAACACCTTCCCTGCTGTACAGTCTCCCCAGCCCTAACTTAGAACATTTTGATAGTAGGTAATAAAATTTTCTTAAAGAAACTTTTTTTTTTTTGCTTTTGGGTCACACCCAGCAATGCTGAGGGGTTACCCCTAGCACTGCGCGTAGGAATTACTCCTGGCAGTGCTTGCGGGAACCATACAGGATGCCAGGGGTTGAACCCAGGTTGGCCGTATGCAAGGCAAATGCCCTACCTGCTGTATTATCACTCTAGCCCCCAAGCCCCCCCCTTTTTTTATAGAGTACATTTCTAAGATTCTAATGTAAATTATCAAAGTTTTAGTGTGGAGCATTTGCATCCCATTTAGAAATATTTGCATAGCAGAAATGAAGGACATGTGTGATCTCTTACACTGCAGGTACGTCGTTTTAGAGAAAGCAGACAGAAAAATACTAACGAAGAAGACGATGAAGTTCGAGAGGTGACTGTTCTGTTGTGGGCCTGCACTCGTTTATCATTTATGTGTTGAACAGAATGATCAGTGGGTTTGTCAGAGTCTGGGAACTTGGACTTGCATTGCTTGAGTCAGCTGGGCAGCCTGGGCTGATAGCCACTTTGATTTGTTCTAGTTCCGTATGCGGTTGTTTGCTAGGAGGTTCTGTGTTTTCTTTTTTTCTGGAATTTAGCAGCGTAAAATAACAATTCTACCCTGCTGAGCTGGTTTTATTTTGGACAAAAACAAGAAACTGTTTAGGGTAGCAGTGTTACTGTATGTAAATACACAATAACTGTGCCCTTATTAGTACTGGGGTTAGACCTTCTATACATTTTTGTTGAATTAAGAGCGCATTTTACAAAATGGCTCGCAGAATTATATGTTACAGTCGGCGGTATTGAATCCAGGCTGCTCGCCGAGCATTCCCAGTTCTCAGTGTTACTTCATGGTTCTTGGTAACCCCTGAGAAGGCCTCTTACCGGTAGCATCCCCTGAATGATGCTCTGTCAAACTCTAGGCATTGAATTACTGGTCAGGAGATCCTGTCCTGTTTCCTAACACAGTGAGGAATAGCCTTCGTGTGGATATGGTATTCATGTGGGTTCATCCGCAAGCACATGTGTTCCTATGTCCCGCCAGGCCATGATGAGAGCCAGAGCCCTGCGGTCCCAGTCAGAGGACCCTGCCTCCGCCTTCAGTGCCCCGGACCTAAGCATAGACATGGCGGAGCCAGTGACCGACGACTCCGATGACAGCATGACAGCCGTGGGGAGCCGAGGCCGAGGCCGAGGAAGAGGCCGGAGAGGAGGGCGCGGGCAGAGCTCCACGTCCAGAGGAGGGTCCCAAAGGGGCCGTGGGGGTGAGCACGCCCTCGCATGCAGGCAGTGGGGAGTGGTTGTGCAGTACTCTGAAGCCGTCGTTCCCTAGCCTGGCTGCACTTGTGTTTTCCTTGGAGTCCATACATGGGGGTCTGAAGAGCTTCATTGAGCACCGTACATACATCCTGTGGTCGATTATGCCATATTCAGTCCCACTGCGCAGGCAGTGCAGGAAGAGGACTCCATACTATTTTTTAAAAAAAATATTTTGGGGGGCTGGAGCGATAGCACAGAGGGTAGGGCATTTGCCTTGCACACTGCCGACCCAGGTTCAAATCCAGCATCCCATATGGTCCCCTTAGCACCGCCAATAGTAATTCCTGAGTGCATGAGCTAGGAGTAACCCCTGTGCATTGCCGGGTGTTACCCAAAAACCAAAAAAAAATTTTTTTAAGTGATCGTTAGCATTAGTTACTGTCACTGTCACCGTACTCCCATTGTTCATCGATTTGCTCGAGCGGGCCCAGTAACATTGTGAGACTTGTTACTGTGTTTAGCATATCGAATATGTCACGGGGAACTTGCCAGGTTTGCCGTGCAGGCAAGATACTCTTGGTAGCTTGCTGGGCTCTCCGAGAGGGGTGGAGGAATCGAACTGGCTGCATGCAGAGCAGACGCCCTACCAACTGTGCTATCTCCAGCCCTAGCATCAGTTACTGTTACTATATTTAATGAAGTACTGTTGTCATTTAGTAGCTCAGACAACAGAAAATGCTCATCTGGTGACCTCTGCTCCCTTATATAAATTCATCCTTAAAATTGTTTTTGGGGGTTGAGGGCTGTCCTATAGTGCTCAGGAGTTACTCCTGGCTCTGCTCAGGTATCACTCCAGGTGGGACTCAAGGGAAAGAATGGGGTGCTGGAGATAAAATTCCAGTCGGCCACATACAAATCAAGCTCTATACTCTCTGGTCCCTATTCCTAAGAATGTTTCATTTTTGGGAGGGCCATTCTTGGTAGTACTCAGGGCTGCTCCTGGTACAGTGCTCAAGACTTGCTTCTGGATCTTTGGGTCTCAAGCCCAAGTCTCCCATATGCGAAGCAAGCACTCTAACCCTTTGAGCTATCTGCCTGGCTCGCCCTACTAGGAATTTTTCAAATTGTTTTTATTCAGTGCTTAGCCATAAGAGTTTGGGGGTGGAAGGAACCTCCTGGTGATTCCTCATTATGTGGCCCTGCAGTTCAGCGCCAAGGCCTGAGGTGCTACAGGTCCCTGCAGTGCCTGGATTACCCAGGCCACGCTGACTGTGCTTGAGGCCTCCACAGTCACAGCATCAGTGCTGGGTGAGAATGTTCATCACGTGCTGGGATGGAACCTGGCACATTGTAGCACAAATGTGCCTTTTAATTCCTGACTATTTCTAGCCCAAGCCAGAAGATTTCAAAGCTGATGAAATTAAGAGGATTTCATTTCACGTTTCTGGGGAGAGAAGGGTCAGGGTATGGCTTCCCTGGTCACATGGCCTCGTAAACCAGCAGGTGTGACCCTACTGGGCCTCCCCAGCGCAACTCTGGGCCCGGTACTCAGCTGACAGGCTGCTGTCCTGTGTCCTGCTGAGTATTATCTTCTTAGAAATAAGAGGTGAGGAGAAATCCTCATCTTTTAAGTAGAAATTATCTTCATTTTCCTTACATTTAAGAAATGTTTTCATACATGCTGTGCTCAGTGGACTATGCATTATAAGGAATAAATCTGGGGTTCTTACATGCAAAGCATTTATGTTCTCAAGCATGTCCTTTGAGTCATCTAGGGCTTGTATAGTCCTCCTTATTGGTGGTATTTTTATTTTAATAATAAAAAAAAATTTTTTTTTAAATTTTTTTGTGGCCATGTCAGCAGTACTCAGGTTTTACTCTGGCAAGGCTCAGGGCACCATGAAGGGTGCTGGGGATTAAACCCAGATTGGATGCATGCAGAGCAAGCACCTGTCCTGCTGTAGCGTCTCTCTGGCCCAATTGATGGTATTTTAAAGAAAACTTTTGGCTCTTGCTGGGATTGAATATTGATTACTCATTGTTCTGACAGCAGGCGCTGGTCTGGAGACTTCCACTCGAAACAGGAGTTCAAAGACCACTGTATCAGCTTCTAGAAATATGTCTATTCTAGATGGTGAGTAGAGATGGCACACAATTATCTGGTCAGTGTGTGTCAGTTCCAATACAGGAAGCGCTAAGAAATACCTTCTGTGACTACTGGTTTTTGTTGCTATTGTTGGGGAGTCTAAAGAATTGTTAGGGTCATGGAAAGATCTTTGCTGTTCATCAGAGCTACTGAAGAAACATCCTGAAAGTTTATTTGTTGAATTCTTTTCTTGTAGCCAAATGTGATTACTTTCCTAGTAGACGCATGACTCAGGCATAGAAAAATGAGATTGTTGGTCATAGTAGAGTTGCTGCCTCACTTGTGGCCCTTTCTACCCTCGTGCCTAGGTGTCTCTCATCAGTTGCCTTAGACATGTCATGTGAGCTGTCTAGAGAAATTATGGATTCCTGAAATCATCCAGGAAGAGGATTCCTGGGTTTTTGTCCCTGTTTGTGGTCTGAAAATTGACCTCAAACAAGGTGACCTATTTTTTTAATAACAATAATAATTTAAGGCAGCTGAACTATTTTTGATATTATGACTTTTCTACCTAGCTTTCGAGTATATTTCTCTGAATTATGCATTTTGTGTACAGTGGTGTTTAAGGTTAATTCTTGACTCCCTTTCATAGCTAGCATTAAAGTAAATCTCACAGGTTATTTCTCATGAATAAATGTAAACTATGTGCAGAGACAGAATTGAGAGGCAGCCGTGCAGAGGGCCTCTGGACTCGCTGGACTTGCTGTCTTGGAAGGTGTCCGTGGAGCTGCTTATCTTGGCAGGAACATGTTCTCCCTCAGCTTTGTGTGGGCCACGGTATGCCAAGAACATCATGCTCACCTTTGGGACTGTATTTCCTGAAGAGTATGATCTATATAGGATCATTCAAATGAGAAAACACTTAAAGTGCTTGGAGGAACTTGGGATATCTAAACTGGGAAAAATTCAAGTCTTTACATAAAATAATATCTTTCATGTACAAGACTGAGTAGATTTCATTTGTTTAGCCCCAGAGGTAGTGATTTTAAATCGGAGTCATAAATTCTTAACATTTTGATGAAAGCTGTGTCTCCTTAAATTGGTGCTTGTGTGAAATTGCACGGAGTTTGTGAGGGCTTAGAGACCAGCCACTCTGCTCATGGACCATTGTGGGTAATGGTAAGTTCAGGCAGATTTAACTTATTATCCAGTAGAATGGCACTGAAAATTTGAGAACAGTTTTGTATATTATCTCATTTTATAGATGAGAAAACTGAACTGAACAATTTACCCAAGTAGCGAAAAACACAGGGAGGGACTTAGCAGGCACAGGGATAATTTACTTTACATTTCTTGTTACAACAAAATGGCAAATGGAATTATCAAAAAATAGTTCAGCTAAAGAAAAAACACAGTGTGGGAGATTCTGGTAGGTGGTTTTGGGGGGTTCTTTTGTTGTGATTTTGTTTTTGTTTGGGGGTTGCACTCGGCAGTGCTCAGGTCTTACTCCTGGGGCTCTGCACTCAGTAATTTCTCTTGGCATTGCTCAGGGACTTTATGGGATGTTGGGGTTCAAACCCAGGTTGGGATATAGGCCAGTAGTTGAGTAGGACGTATGTGAATGCCGCTTTGCCTTTGTCCCTCAGGTATACAACACAAGGGAGATAGAACACAGAATAGGAAAAATATGCAGACATGAATTCAGACATGGAAGAAAGATTGCCACATTTTATGGTTCGAGTATTTTGAATTTTGTGGGTTCCTTGATCAATTATCTTTTCAGCTCCTCCTCTAATCCCACTTGCTCTATTGTTTGATTTGGAATTATCTTGAGGGTGACATTCTTTAGGAAACTGGAAAGTCCTAAGAGAAAATAAGCCTAAAGTTAGTTACTTGAAATTTATGCTCTCTAGGTAAAGGTAGGAAAAGAGGTAACCTCTTTTCTAACCCGGTTTATAAAACCCATGAAGGAAGGACTCAGAGGAAAGTGTATCAGGGAATAAAAAGATAGGTTGTTTTCCAGAATTCTCTCTGAACTTTGGTGCTAAATACTGCTAATTAAGTCAAGGATAAGAAAGCTTCTCCAGAACCAAATTCCTTACAGTTACAGGGAAGGTCACACAAGCCATCCACAGAAAGTTGTAGGATTGGAGTTCAGTAAGTCGATTAGATTTTATCTTTAGCTATTTTCTATAAAATATTTTTAGTTTAGGTATATTTATTATAGCTTTATTTCTAAGACTGGCATTAAGACATTATTTTACTTGGGAATAATTTTATTTTTTTAGCTAAAAGAATTGGGGTTTTATAATCAATCATTGTTTTAATAAATAGGGCATAAAATGGTCAGCTAAATGTGCAGTTTTGGGGGACTGGAGTGCTAATGCAGAGGGTAGATTGCTTGCCTTTCTCGCCACCAACCCAGGTTCAATCCCCAGCATCCCACATGGTCTTTCAAGCACTGCCAGGAGTAAACCCTGAGCATCACCAGCTGTGACCCAAAAACCAAAGAATTAAAAAAAAATGTGCAGTTTATCTTAAGATGGTTAAGACTAACAGGTATTTCATCTCTTTTGCTATAGCCTTTAAGTCTACACGACAGCAACCTTCCCGAAATGTTGCCTCTAAGAATTACTCAGAGGTAAGAAAAAGGGCTTTTCGTTGTTTTAATAAGTTATGATCCCTGCATTATGAATTGTCCGTTTTTTGTGTGCATAGTAAATAAGAGGGAAAAAAAAGAATGGAACATTAAACTAGAGAGACCTTACCTGAATTTCTAGATCGAGGGCACCTGGAATGTTAGTGTGTCTCCTTAAAAAGGCAGGGAGGATCTTTTGATTAGAAATGCACACATGACTCCTGGCTCAGTATTCAGGGATGACTCCTGACTGCTTGTAAAGCATCTGGGGCGCCAAGGATCAAGCCTGGGTCAGTTGCGTGCAAGGCAGGCAACTTAACTGCTGCCCTATCTCTTTGGCCCCCTCTGTCTAGATTTTAATCTTGCACTTTCCTCTTGTTTTCCCCACTAAGCATGAATATGCCAGTGCTGACTTTCATGCTAGTCCCATTGCTGGTCAACTGTTCTTGCTACTTCTTCAAGATCATCTGAAAGCAAGATTGTCATTGGGTGCTTTGGGGTTTTCCCTTACGAGGCAAGAACTTGAGTTAAAAAAAAAAAGAACAAATCATGTCAGAGCTTTTTACTTCCCATTTTCCCATTATGATCACTCAGTGGTTGATTTGGGAGATTGTATATGTATTTGATTTCCTTTATGGTATATGAGACAGTCTCCTAGTAGTTTCACAAAATGCAGAAACACTAACAGGATTGACAGCTGCTTAGACAACTTCATTTAATGATTTCAAGTTCACTGAACCGGAAGAAGAGGTCTTGTTGCTGTTTTTGCTCTTGGTTCATGATTTGATAAAGATAGTGAATATGTATATCAAGTATCAAGATAAAATGTAGAGGAATAGATAGGTTTGGATGGTAGAATCAAAAAGTCATAACTTTTTTTTTTTAACTTAAAATCAGCAGTGACACTGAAGAGGATAAATGTAATAGATAGCTATCTAATAACCCACACAGTCTTATACCACTTTTAAAATCGGAGGTGGAGGGGTCAGGAGAGGGGTAAGGCTCTGGCCTTGTGCTTGTACTTGTACCATTAGGGCTTTACCCCGAGCAACACCAGGAGTGATCCCTGCACCACCAGGTATGACCCAGAAACAAAAAACAAAAAAATAGGGGCTGGAGTGATAGCACAGTGGGTAGGGCGTCTCCTTGTACACAGCCAATCCGGGTTCGATTCTCAGCATCCCATATGGTTCCCTGAGCACCGCCAGGAGTAATTCTTGAGTACAGAGCCAGGAGTAACCCCTGAGTATTGCCAGGTGTGACCCAAAAAACAAAAACAAACAAAAAAAGGAGGTGGAGCACCTTGGCCTGACTCCTTATGCGACCGTGGGACAGTCTTGGGTCTGAGAGACAGGCTGAGCGGGCAGAGAGCAGAGTGGGCCGCTGTCTACCGCTGTTCAGGCCTTCTGGTAGGAATAGAACGGAACCCAGCATTTAGACTCAGGCGCTCTGTCTCTGACACCCCAGATGACCCAGCTCACTGTTTGCACCCCCACAGGTCATTGAGGAGGACGAGTCAGAGGATGAGGCTCTTTTTCCTGCCACTTCAAAAGCAGATCAAAGGTAGGCACAATGACTTCTTCAACAATCAGTATCTGGAGGGAGAGGAAGGAAACTCATGCCAAATTCTTCCTGAACGTTTCCGCATTTGAGGAAAGTAATTTGTACCTCGGGCTACACTGTTGGACTGATTTGTCAGTGACAGATGCGGTGGTCATGCAAAGATTATAGTAAGCTCTATCTCATTTCCATGATCTTTACTGCTACTGTTTTTCTTGATGGAATTCTGTGTTCTCGCCATTAGATGATTTTGGACTCCGATGATTGCTGTATTTGTTACACTAAGTTCCCAAGTCTGTGCCGAGCACTCAGCACTCACCATTCCCCCTCTCCCTTCGTGGTACTTAGGTGCTTCTTTGCCTATTTTTATTAATCTTTCCCATTCCACAAAGGACTTGATTTGACTTAATTACCATTGTCTTTTTTTGTTAGCATTTTGCTTAACCAAAGCTTAGACAGTACAGATCTCTAATTCAGAAACTAATCAATTTTTTTCGCACTTATTTTAGTGAACATTCTGTCAGGACTGATGGGGAACATAATAAATGGTCTGACGTGATTACTGCTTTCCTGCAGCATAGATTGTACTGGGAAAGGGAGATGAACACATTCCTGTCCATTACAGGATGATTCAGTCAGTACATCATTATATATGAAATCTGAAGCAGACTCAGTGGTAGTGAATAAGCCCTCAGAAAGGAGCGAGGAGAGAGACTAGCATAAAAGAAACAGCCTCACCAAAGGACTTTCATTTACCTGAGATTTTAAAGAGTGGAATGCATTGTCTGAATCAGTAGATAGTGGGAAAGAGAACTCAATTTTTCTCTTTATTTGTGGCCGATGTGTGGTAGCACTTGGAGGCCATTCATGGTGGTGCCTGGGGGGCTATGCACTGCCGCGAAACAGACCCAGGTACGCACCCCAGCCTTTGGCCTCTCCCCACCCAGAGCAGTATCACAGAAACACAGCTCATCTGTCTGGTTTTTTTTTTTTCCTTTTTGGGTCACACCCAGTGATGCTCAGGGGTCACTCCTGGCTCTGCACTCAGGAATTACTCCTGGCAGTGCTTAGGGGACCATATGGGATGCCAGGGATCGAACCAGGTTAGCCGCGTGGAAGGCAAACGCCCCACCCACTGTGCTATCGCTCCGGCCCTGTCTGTTTTTCTTATCTGAGGATAAAAGTTGGATTTTATTTGAGGGGCTGGAGTGATCGTACACCCAGTAAGGTGCTTGCTCTTTCACATCTGGTCTGGATTTGATCCCTGAGCCTGCCAGAAGTAACCCCTCAGTACGGCCGGTTATGACCCAAAACCCAAAATTTGATTTGAGAAAATTGAATTTTTAAAAAGAGAAAAACTAAAAAACAGTTTTATTAGCCAGGATTGAATTTGGAAGGGCTAAGATCTATTGTAATAGCTAAGTTGTTCTCTTGTGTGTGTGTGTTTTTTTTTTAATCAAGTGTTCTAGGATAAAGTTTTGCTTCTTGGGTGTCATATTTGACCCACTGGGAACCTGTTGCTTTATGTATATGTGAGGCTGTGGAAAGATTGGTCAGTCAGACTTGTTGGCCTCTTACCTGTTCAGTCAAATGTGGTACCAGGAGCTGTTGCAGATAGAGGAAGGCATTTTCCAATTCTTCCAGGAATGCACATGTCAGGGTATGTTGATTCCAGGGAGCCAGCAACCCATCAGGGCAAATGTGACAAGAGGCATGCACAAATGAAATGGTGTTTTATCTGAAATTGCACAAAACCAAGAGACAGGCACATGCCTGGCTCTTGAAGAAAGCAGCTCTCTGCAGTTAGGGGCTGGGCCCAAGGCTGGTGAGGAAGGAAGGGTTGAGGTAAAACAGAGATTTCCCATGGCCATATATCATGTTTGCCAAACAAACAAATGGCAAGTCCCACAAGGACACAAACAACATAATTACA
>JAOXYA010132478.1:0-10257 GCA_028565675.1 Sorex palustris
AATGGAGACGTTACTGGCGCCCGCTCGAGCAAATCGACGACTAACGGGAAGTTAAGTGATTAAGTGATTAAGTGTAGGGTGTTGACTATTAGCTGTATTTGATTATCTGACAAAAACAGAAGTATTATGTCAATTTCCCAAGATTCCCATGGGTTTGCTTTAGGAAAACTGGACAATGTTGCTCCTAGAATACAAAGTTCTGCCAAACTGAGGTTACCAGAATCAGAGTAACCTTTACCATAGCCAGCTGTCACATAAACTATTCCCCCTGCTGTAAGGAGATCCTGGTCCCAGGGTAATTCCTTAATCTTTGACAAATCATACAACTCCAGACATAATAAAAACAAGCTGTTTTGTCTCTTAATGATGGGAAGAGCCTTGAACATTTTGATTATGTTCAGAGCAATTTTTTGACTTGAGTAAGTTGGAAGTCTTACTGGTTCACCGGTTGTTTTTGAAAACAGAACCAAGTCAAAGAAACTTACTGAAATTTACTTAGATTGCTGACCTTGGAGATAAGCTTTGAGAAATGATCAGAGGTTTGCAAAATTGTCTTTAGAAGTCTTAGGATGAGAGAGTATATAAATCAATCAAATCTTCTTATACATCAAATTAATTACTCTGTTTCTATTCAGGTTTTGTCAGGCTTCACTGTTGGCTAACTCATCACTTTACTTATGGACAAGAACTTTATTTATGTTCAAGGAAATTATCACTTAACAGAACATATAACTTTATAAACCTAATATGATCTTCTGGGCTTCAGTCCTCTCTACTCTGTGCATCTGGGCTCAATAAAGGGTCACTGTATGTGGACATGAAAAGTAGAGCTCCTCTCTTAACTCTTTGATCTGCTCTTCTAGCACTGTACATTATATTTCTAGACCCAAACATCTCTTAAACATCTAATTAGATTTTGTGGCTGCTTTTCATCGTACAAGAAAACAATAAGAATTTTTAAAGGTAGATTCAACTACCTTTACATAACAAGGATTTTAAGAACTTTAGCACTGCAATTGAAATCAGCTTTATCCCTGAGTTTGAGCCCATTTCTCTGACTAGCCCCTTCAAAGTAAATTATCTTTTTAAAAAAATTATTATGATAGATATTTATTTAAGGTCATGTCCATTCTCAGCTCAGATCAGTTCAAGATTGTACATTTCAGCTTTAACCAACTTCATAAAAATCTTCTTTTAGGACAGCTGCATTCAGATTGTGTGATTATTTCTTTCCCAAATAACCTCTTTCAGATATGATTCAGGGTAGAATTTATACTGTTTTAGACAGGAGAAGTCATCCCGAGTGCCGAAGTACCCCTCGTCCTTTAAAAATTTAAATCAAATAAAATCACTACACACTTTATTTTTCTGCACACGGGGTAGGGATTTTGCCTTGCACGTGGTTGACCCGGGTTCAATTCTTCTGTCCCTCTTGGAGAGCCCAGCAAGCTACCGAGAGTATCCCACCTGCACAGTAGCACCTGGCAAGCTCCCCATGGCATATTCAATATGCCAAAAACAGTCACAACAAGTCTCACAATGAAGACGTTACTGGTGCCCACTCAAGCAAATCGATGAACAATGGGAGGACAGTGCTACAGTACTAAAATTAAAAAGAGTAAGATAAATGTTATTCTGCTTCAATTTTGTTGTAGAAAGTTATGACAGTAACTTCAATACTTAAATTTAAAAAAGGAGAAATACAAACCATAATGAAGGGCCGGAGTGATAGCACAGTGGGTAGGGCATTTGCCTTGCACACGCCAACCCAGGTTCAATCCCCGGCATTCCATGTGGTCCCCCAAGCACCGCCAGGAGTAATTCCTGAGCGCAGAGCCAGGAGTAACCCCTGAGCATCGCTGGGTGTGACCCAAAAAAGGCAAAAAAAAAATCATAGCAAAAAAAGTGATTAACAAGAGAGCTTCGTAGTGAAATGTTGCAACCACTTATCTGGTTTAACATTCTAGAGGTCTAAAGAGGTCAAGTGCATTTTCAAGGCCATGAAAATGGTTAATGGTAGAGACAGGAGTAAGTCCTAGATTTCTGACGAAAACCTGCCATCCTTTTCACAGTATTAATGCTGCCCTCATCAAGGGCAGCATTAAACACTTACAACAAAAGTGAAAATGTGAAGGTCATTTTCTGTGGTTAGAAGTTAGTGGTTGCCTTCATACCCTAAAGCTTGCGAGATCGTTTGCCTGCCTGCTTGTATTCCAAGGCTCTGTGGGCAGAGCAGGGCTCAACAAAAGCTTAGCTGGGGAAGCATTTTTGACAGATTCCCTGAAAGCAAGCCTGCGTTGCCATTGCCGGTGACTGCAGAGTTACACTCTGATGATTGTGGTTTTCAGTGATGTGCCTCAGGCACTGCAGGTTCCCAGGATGCAATCCTAAGGATCAGAGTTACTGTATTTGGAATGATTCTTAACATTCAGGAAAAGCGATAGCGTTCTAAAGGGACGAAAGGCAACCCTCAGTCAAACACAGTTGTTTAACTGGACTGTAAAATGAAGTTTTATGGACTCCAATTTAAAAGAGATTCAGACCTATAGTCATACTGCTAGGGAAAATAGTTTATGGTTGTTAAAATAGTTTTCACTTCTGCCTGATTGGCTTTTGTTGACAATTATGGAATGAATACAGCTGATAAGTTTGACTTCTTTGAAGTGGTCAATATTTGGGGGTTCTCTAAAGAAAGTTAAGGTCTGGAGAGATAGTATAGTGGGTGGTATACTTGTTTTGCATGCAACTTCCCTAAGTTCAGTCCCTAGCACCACATATGAGCCTCTGCCCCTCCCCCCATCCCCACCAGTAGTGATCTCTGAGCACAGATCCAAGAATAAGTCCTGAGAACAGCTCACATATAAACAACCCAAAACCCAAAATATAATTGACAACAAAACACAGTTAAATCATCAATTATTCATCCATTCAATAAGTTCATTGAGCACCTAGCCAGATTTATGCTAGATACTGGAGAAATACAAATGGAAGGAAACATTATAAAACTTAGGAGCTATAAAATTTATAATACAATTGAATATAAAAATTATTCATCCATGATGAATATTATTGAAATGATGGTATGATAGTATCACATTTGCCAAAGGCAGATTTCATGTGAAGTTAGTGCTATCAGGAAAGGATTTCACAGTGAAGAGATAAATTAATGGAACTCTGAAGAAATAGCCTGAAAATAAGGTAAAAAAAAAAATAAAACAGTGACTTCCAGGACAAGAGCACATACAAAGACACTGTGACAAGAGGTGATTCAATAAAATGAAGATATGACCTGGGGAGTCTGTCGAGGGGTTAAGGCTGTGGCTTTGATCTCTAGCACCACATGCCCTCACACTCCATTTATCCACCATCCATAACCCTGGAGGCTCCTTGTCATTAACAGGGTTAGTTTTGGTGGCCCCCAGCACTGCAAGCTCCAAGTTCATCTCATCCTCAACGCTTGCATTGAACAGTCAAGATGGTAGGCCGAGAATCACCTGCTGTGACCCCTGGCTCCCCTGAGCACCGCTTGGGAGGCATCCTTTGAAAATTTTAAAGATAAAATAAAATAAATGAAAGGAAGACTATTTCCTGACATGCAGAGAAGGCTGCAGGTTATTAAGGGAGAGAATGTGAGTTGGGTTCAGGCCCTGCATAACTTGCAGGTAGTGAATCATTTGTGTGCTCATCTGTGGTAGGCAGAGAAATAAAATGGGACAATAATAATAATAATTATACACCCTTGACCTTCAATTATAAAACTGAGGGGCTGGAGTGATAGCACAGTGGAAGGGTGTTTGCCTTACACGCGGCCAGCCTCGCCAAGCCAGGTTTGATTCCTCCGCCCCTCTCGGAGAGCCTGGCAAGCTACCGAGAGTATCTCACCTGCATGGCAAAGCCTGGCAAGCTCCCCATGACGTATTCGATAGGCCAAACACAGTAACAACAAAGTCTCACAATGGAGACGTTACTGGGCCCGCTCGAGCAAATCGAAGAACAACAGGAGGACAGTGACAGTGACCAAACTTCAGAGGAGGTGGAAAGGGAATGATGAGATAAATAGAAGTAATATTAGATCATGGGTGAGGAGTTTTGGGCACTTTGATGATGGTGAGGTGTGGCATTAAGATAATAAATGTTAATACTATTATAAACATATTATCTAAACTGTTTTCTATGATGAATTTCTATGTTCTGCAAGAAAATGATTCAAAAATATAGTAAATCAACTAGGCCTGACAGTCATCTACATTATACTCCATGAAAAATAGCTTCCAAGTAGTAGAATGTGTTCTCCTCAAGTGCTCATGGAATTCACATGTTATGCAATTAAATAAGAACAAATGAATTTTAAATGTTTAAGCCCATATATAATATGTCCCTTTAATCATAGTGAGAAGAAATTTTAAAATAAATCTCAGAACATTCAGAAAATTTGTACAGATGGGGAGACTAAATTATACCCTCCTATGGGCTGGAGAGATAATACAGTGGGCAAGGTGCCTGCCTTGCAAAGAGCTGAATCAAGTTTGATTCTTCACATTAGCACAAAATATGGTCCTCTGAGCACTGTGAGGAGTGACACCTGAGCACAGAGCCAAGAATAAGGTCTGAGCACTGCTTGTTGTGGCCATCCCTGATAAAACAAAACAATAAATGTTCTTCCTAGAAAGAGCCAATTATTGGGCCAAAGAGATATTACAGCGGATAGGGTACTTGCCCTGCACGCAGCTGAACAGGGTTTGATCCCCAGTGCTCTGTATGGTGCCCCAAGCCCATCAGAACTGATTCCTGAGTACAGATCTTGGAGTAACCCCTAATCACTGCCAGACATGGCCCCAAACAAACAAAAATAGAGCCAATGATTTAAAGAAACGAGAACACTATATATTAAAACTATGCCCCACAGTGAAATTGATCAAAGGACATTAAACAAAATTTTTAAACCTTTTTAAGTTGATTGAGGTATTGTGATTTACAATACTGATGGTTTCACATGTACATAATTCTAACACTAAGTCCATTATCAATGTACTAACCTTTCTCCCCCAAGAACCTCAATACGTCTCCCTTTCAAACCCACCCCAATTCAATTGTGTAGGTCAGTTCTCTTGTTAGCTTGTCAGACCTTGGTTACACCCTTTGCTGTGTACCTTTTTTATGCCTATTTTCTCCCCATTTTATTGAAACATTGTGTTTTACAAAGTTGTTCATGATGTCTGTTACTGGTATTCAATATCCCAACACCAATCCCACCAACTCTGTCACTTTCCCTTCATTGTCTTCATTTTCCAAGCTACCTCTCAAGCCTGGCCTCATAGCAGACTCCCAATAATTTATTTGATTTTGCTGTTAACACTGAATAATCGATTAGGGGCTGGAGCTATAGTACAGCAGGTAGGGTGTTTGCCTTGCACGAGGCCGACCCAGGTTCAATCCCCAGCATCCCACATGGTCCCCCGAGCATCACCAGGAGTAATTCCTGAGCATCGCTGGGTGTGACCTAAAAAGCAAAAATAACAACAACAACAACAACAACAAAAACCACTGAATGATTAACAGAATGATCAAAAAAAATTTCCATAGAAGAATATCTGTGAAAATTGTTTGGGACATTAATTTGTCTGAAGGTTTACTAAGCTGTTGTTGCAAGTTAAACCTCCTGTGTTAATGCATTTTTTTTTTTGTTACGAAAGATTGGTTGGCTTCTATGATACATCCCGTTCAAATAGCTGTGCTGCTACTGGGATATCAGTGTTGTAGAGTTTGGAGATGTTGCAACAGAAAATCCAGAATATTTAACTGAACAGTCTGGGCAGAGGTAGGGTGGCAGCTTTGGGGTGTGAGGGCAGCTTTAGTAGGGCAGTAGCTGACTTGACCCCCTCTTGAGATTCTCCTGGAGGTCTCAGCTGGGAGCAGATATCTGAGAAAGTTTTGCAGCTAGTTTATCTCTTTTGAGATTTATTTATGAATCTCTGGAGCAGGGCAGGTAGATGAGCCGAAGCACATTTCATACGCATTAAAAATGCAAGGGATATCTCAATAAATATCTTAAACTTTACCTTGAGATATAACAAAATAAAAGGAGAGATGAATTTAAATCTAAGGAAGCAGAAGAAGGAAGTAATAGAGGTCAGAGCAGAAATAAAAAGTAGAACAACAGTACAGGAAATAGATAAAACAAACAAAAAAATTCTGTTCATTGCTAAGATCAAGAAAGTTTTTTTATTTTATTTTTTTATTTTTTAGCTTTTTGGGTCACACCCGGCGATGCACAAGGGTTACTCCTGGCTCAGGCACTCAGGAATTACTCCTGGCGGTGCTGGGGAGACCATACAGGATGTAGGGAATCGAACCCGGGTTAGCCGCTTGCAAGGCAAAGACTCTACCCACTGTGCTATCACTCCAGCCTGAATAAAAAGAGTTTTAGAAAGTCATTAACTAGACTAAATGTGACTTTTCAAAAGGAGAGAATATTGAGGTTAGAGTTGGCAGGACACTTGCCTTGAATGTGACTGGCCCAATTGTGAGCACCCTGTATGCTCTGAGCTTGTCAGGAGTAATCCTTGAGCTCAGACCCAGCAGTAAGCACTGAGAATGCCAGGAGTGGCTCAAACCCATCCGCCCACCCCCAAAGAAAGAGAGAATATTAAAGTGTACTGTAGCACTGTAGCACTGTCCTCCCATTGTTCACCGATTTGCTCAAGTGGGCACCAGTAACATCTCACAACAAATTGTGAGACCTGTTGTTACTGTTTTTGGCATATTGAATACGTCATGGTTGGCTTGCCAGGCTTTGCCTTGAGGGCGAGATACTCATGGTGTAGCTTTCCAGGCTCTCCGAGAGGGGCAGAGGAATCGAGAACCGGGGTCGGCCCAGGTTGGTTGTGTGCGAGGCAAGAGCCCTACCCACTGTGCTATCGCTAGAAATGAAAAAGGAGTCATAGTTGAAAAAAAAACTTTGTTATTAAATACTACATATGCCAACAAATTGGACTATCTAGATGGAATAAAGAAATGGTTATGAAGATTAAAAAAATTGGTAACAGGGCTGAAGAGAAAGTACAATGGTTAGGACACTTGCCTTGCATATGGCTGACCTGGGTTTGATCCCTGACACCCCATATGTCCCTCTGAACCCTACCAGGAGTGATCCCTGAGAAAAGAGCAAGTAGTAAGCCCTGAAATTCACTGGGTTTGACTCAAAACCAAAAAGTCATACCAACTCAAGAAGAAATAGAAAATATGTACTAATTTTAATATGAAGAAATATAATACTATTTTATAACTCAGTAATCAAAAACCATCAGAAAAAAGCTGAACCAAATGACTTCACTAGTGAAGTGTACCTGCTCACTCACTTATTATATGGGAAATTCCACATTTAATAAGAAATGCTCTTTTTTAAATGAAATAATGATATTTTAACTGCTCCCCCAGAAATACAAATACTACAAATTACATTATGATAGGAGGCATCAGAATGTGGAGTTGTTTGAGATGTCTTAAGTATTTAATAATTGACACCAGTATTTCAAAAATTCTTTTGACACTGAAGTGAAAGAACACTTCTTGTGTCATTCTAAAAATCTACTATTACCTTGATAACAAAGCTGGATAAGGATACCATAAGAAAATAAACTATAACCAATATTGCTCACAAACATTTAACAAAAGACTAAATAATTTAACAACATATAAAATGCTATACATCATAATAAGGTGGAACTTAGTCCATAATTCATGGTTGTGTCAGCATACAAAGAAAAAAATAATATGATATTTTGAACAATGATTATTTCAATAGAAGCAGAAAAAAACCAAAAAGAACTTGACCATATTAACACTTTTTCATGAAGAAATTACCTAATTAACTAGGGAAAAGGGAAATTTCCTTTACTAATAAATGACATCTATAGTTAACTGTGAAAGATTGCACTTTCCCCCTATATGAGCAACAAGCAAGTAATCTGCTCTTATCACTTCTATTCAATAGGGGAAGGAAAAGGCATTCAGATTGAAAAGGAGGAAGTAAAACTATTTCTATTTTCAGATGACGAACTTACATAGAGAAAACTCTAAGAAATCCACAAAAATATTTTATATTGTAAGGTCAGCAATTTGCATTATACAAGATCAATAGACTAAAATCAATATCCAAAAATGAAATTTTTATCAACAGTCAAATGCCAATGGAAACATTTATAAATGTTCCTACCAGCATTATTTATAACACCAAAAAAGTGTAAGCAATCCAAATATTCATCAGTTTGATGATTGCATAAACAATATGTGAAGCGTGCATACAATGGACTATTTTCAGTCATCAAAGAAAGAGTACTGATACATATAATCACACTGATGGTGCTGTTACAGCAGACTGCAATTTGCTCTGGGTGCTTGTGAATGGCAGGTATGATTAGCCTAGCGTACCAACCACCATATGTTTTCTGAATTATGGTTCATTTATTTAACCACTCTTTAACAGCTCAGATAGGTATGTCCCAATAGGCTACCTCAACCACCGAAACAGGAACTTCAGCATCCTCAGCAGAACCTTGATTGTCATCCCTCTTATTTCCTCCTCTTTGTCTCCCTCCTTGCCACTCTGTTGGTTGTTGCGTGATGCTAACCACTTCTCCTTCTCCATAGCACACCGCTATCTCCCTTCTTTTTCTGGCTAAGTGGTAGCAACTGTGGAAGCGGCAGCAGCAGAAGTTTCTATGCATGACCTGGGTTTATACACATTATGTATACCTGGCCTTTGTTGTTTCTGCTATCCGATTGACTATATCTTAGGAGGTCTCTTAATCAGAATAAGCAAATACGATTGCATATTCAAATGAGGGTTTAGAGTGATTGTGGGATGCTAAAAAAAAAGAAAGCATATTCCCTTATTATAAAGGTTTTCAAGATGATTTTTTCTGCTCTAATAGAACTAAGTTCTGGGGACAACATTCAGATAGTATATGTATTTAAAAGATGTGTAAGAAGATTTCATGTATAATTTTGCAACTTCAGATGGTAGGAAGACTAATCCAATTCACGGTAAGTAAGTAATCACGGTCCTCCCGTTGTTCATTGATTTGCTCGAGCGGGCCCAGTAACGTCTCCATCATGAGACTTGTTGTTATTGTATTTGGCATATTGAATACGTCACGGGTAGCTTGCCAGGTACAATATAATCCATCAGAAGCCTGGCCCTCCCTCCTCTTTCTGGTCCCTTCCTGCTGATTTACCCTAACATTTTCCTCTGTTGGACTGGATTCGCTAAATTTTTTTAGGGTTAGGGGGCGAAAGACTCTCTTCTGATACTATTTCTACTGAAAAGGAAAGCTGATTTCTTCCAGGGCGGTAAGACATCTCTCCTTGTTCTCTGTCACACACAGGATGGAAGAGGATGGTAAGTCCAATTCCTGGAGGTTTAGTCAAATGGGTGATGTCAGAGGAACAATAGGCAGAAAGGAACTGGGTCGTTTTAGAGTCTTTGGAATCTGAGGAAGTAAACTCAAACTAGAAGACAGCAGTAGAAGAGTGAGCATTGTATCTCTACTATGAAGAGGCACCTCTTTTATGAGTGAAAATTGATTGAAAGTGGGACATACTTATACATCAGAAAATGAGGTCACTCCCCATGTTCTTAGAGGTACTTAGATCTTCAGGATGTTGACAGATGTTTGGTATTCTCTTTTCCTGAGGTCAACATTAAAGTCTGGGTTCTCAGTTTCCCATGTCCAAGAGCCATCAGAGTTGGTTTTTGGACTCTGAAGGTGTGGGACCAATCCAGCTCTTTATCTGAGCATGATGCACCCACTCAGGATTCTAGGAAACTTGATGGCTGTGGCATCAGAGAGACAGACCAGAAATAAGCCTTTTCAGAGAATTTCCAATTCTGATGAATGTGCTTTATTCTGATCAACTTTAATTAAGACGTGTACCTGGTTGACAAAGATGTTCTCGGGAATTGTTTCTAACAAAACTCACTTAAGAGACCTTGAGATGAGCTGAGGCAAAGAATATGCTTTTGTAACAGGAGATTCTCAAAGTGAAAAAAATCACATCTGTGCAGGTGAAGGGTCTCTTATTATGGGGCTTTGAAGTCAGTGGGTTAGGTGATGAGCTTTGAAGCATAGCCAGAGGGGAGAACCTGAAGCCAATTTTCAGAGGTTTTCTGACCAAAATACCTGATTTGCATCTTTCAAGTCTGATGTATTCTTTCCTGATGATTGCGGTCTCCAGGCACAAAGTAAATACTACATA
>JAOXYA010132488.1:0-10256 GCA_028565675.1 Sorex palustris
GGCGGAGGAATCGAACTCGGGTCGGCCATGTTGGCTGCGTGCAAGGCAAACGCCCTACTGCTGTGCTATCGCTCCAGAGTATCTTGTCCATGTGGCAAAGCCTGGCAAGCTCCCTGTGACATATTCTATATGCCAAACACAGTAACAATAAGTCTCACAATGGAGATTACTGGGCCCGCTCGAGCAAACCGATGAACAATGGGAGGACAAAAAAAAAAATGAGGGAGGAAAAAAAATCCTGAAAACAAAACATGGAAAAAACCCCCCAAACAAACCAAAGTGAGGTATTATTTCTCATCTGGTTAGAATAGCTGTCATTCAAAAGGGAAGAGATAAAACATTGTTGAGAAAAGGGATCCCTGTCCCATTGTTGGTGCAATGGTAAATTAGTACAGTCACTATGGAAAACTGTACAGAAGTTCCTGAATAATTAAATACAACTTACATATGATTCTAGTAATCCAACATCTGGATATAAATCCAAAGAAAAGGAAATCAGTATCTTGTGGAGATAGTGAAAGTGTGTCATGTGTGTACACAAATATATATGCAGAGGGATCAGTCATTAAAAAGGGAAGGAAATTCTCAACAACATGGATGTTTCTTGATAGCACTGTGGTGGGTAAAATAAATCAGATAAAGAAAAATACTGTATAACATTGCATTTATGATTGAAAAAAAAAAGACAGGGGCTGGAGCGATAGCACAGCAAGTAGGGTGTTTGCCTTGCACATGGCCAACCGGGGTTCGATTCCCAACATCCCATATTGTCCCCCACGCACTGCCAGGAGAAATTCCTGACTACAGTGCTAGAGCTAGAAGCAACCCCTGTGCATCATGGATGTGACCCCAAAAGCAAAAAGCAAAAATAAATAAATAAAACAAACAACAAATGAACATTGTCCTCCTGTTGTTCATTGATTTGCTCAAGCGGGTCCAGTAACATCTCCATTTTGAAACTTGTTGTTACTGTGTTTGGCATATTGAATATGTCACGGTAGCTTGCCAGGCATATAGACAAACTGATAGAAAGACTAGATTCGTGGCTGGGGCTGGGGTCTGGGGAAATCGAGAGATGTTGGTCATAGGATACAAACTTTCCATTATAAGGTGACTACTTACTAATTCTGACTAATGTACAGAATATGACTATATTTAATAACACTTTAATTACACTATCTAATATTAATAGTTAATAACACTTTATGCTTATAATTTCTAATATTTATACTGCAGAATTGAAAATTACTTTAAGAGTAGGTCTCAAATGTGACCACCACTATCACTAAAACTAATAACAGCAATGACAACAAAAAAGAGGTATTTATTTGAGGTGAAGAGATAGAAGCTAACTTCATTGGATAAACCATTTTGTTTCCCAAACAATCACATTCAATACCTTCAATCTAAACAACAGCATTGACCATTTCTCAATAAAACTGAGGAGAAAGAAACAATACAATATTTTAATTATGATTTCCATTTTTCACATATCTCTCAGTCCTCCCGTTGTTCGTCGATTTGCTCGAGTGGGCCCAGTAACGTCTCTATTGTGAGACTCGTTGTTACTGTGTTTGGCATATCGAATACGTCACGGGGAACTTGCCAGGTTCTGCCGTGCGGGCCAGATACTCCCGGCAGCTTGCCGGGCTCTCCGAGAGGGGCGGAGGAATCGAACTCGGGTCAGCCATGTTGGCCGCGTGCAAGGCAAACACCCTTCCGCTGTGCTATCGCTCCACATATATTAATTTAAATATCGGGAGGACAGTGCCACAGTGCTATTAATTTAAATGGCTGGAGCAATAGCACAGTGGGTAGGTTGTTTGCCTTGTTTGTTGCTGACCCGGGTTCGATTCCTCTGCCCCTCTCGGAGAGCCCAGCAAACTACCGAGAGTATCCCTCCCACATGGCAAAGCCTGGCAAGCTACCTGTTTGAGTATGCGATATGCCAAAAACAGTAACAACAAGTCTCACAGTGAAGATGTTACTGGTGCCCACTCAAGCAAATTGATGAACAACAGGATGTCAGTGCTACAGTGCTATTTATTTAAATTAGTAAGTGTAGACTATGAATTAGATTATAACATAAGGGCAAGGATTGGGTTGGTAGAAGTAGCATAACCCATACCACATGAAGCCTTGGGCCAGTATGGCATAGTTAGTCTTGTGTGTGAGGGTGGGAATTATTTCAGAGCATTGTAGCACTTCAGATATCAAGCACAAAATCTCTTTCTTTCATTCCTTTTTTTCCATAAAGACCAATCCAGAATCTACTGAAGCAACAGATCTCAGATTTCCTGCCTGCTTGTTCACATTCCATTGGTCTGAGCCGTGCACATGGAAAATGCCAAGGGCAGGTGACCACAACAGAACTACTAAAGTCCCATTATCAACCTTTCTCAAAGGATCTCACATATCTTCTTGGCAACAAGAAGTCAAATGAAAGAATGAAGTATTTTGGTTAAAGGTTTTTGTGGTTATTGGGGCAGAAGCCGGGGCTGGGGTGGGGGGTGGCAGGGGGATCATCACCCAGTGGCTCAGGACTTCTGGCTCTGTGCACAGGGATCACTCCCGGCAGGGCTCAGGGGAAACTTATGGGGGTCCAGGAACTTAATGTGGGTTGGCTGCATGCAAGTCAAGTTCCTTGCTCATTATACTCTCTAGCTTGCTTAAAAGCTTTTTTTTTCTTTTTTTGCTTTTTGGGTCACACCCGGCAATGCACAGGGGTTACTCCTGGCTCTGCACTCAGGACTTACTCCTGGAGGTGCTCAGGGGACCATATGGGATGCTGGGAATCGAACCCGGCCCGGCCGCACATAAAGCAAACGCCCTACCCACTGTGCTATCTCTCCAGCCCCAGAATCAGCTTCTTGTGCCACTCCCGAGAGCACCGGTGGCTTTGCTCTTTCTGACACCCACTCCTCAGCCCAAATCGGAGCCAGCCACACAGGTAGTGGCATTCCAGGTTGACTCTAGTCTGCTGGGAAGTTGCTCCTTCTGAGGCGCAGCCTTCTCAGCTTAGAGTTCGTGAGACCTTATATTTATTTACAAAACAGGACTCTTGAGACCGAGGCCATAGTAGAGCGGGGAGGGCGTTTGCTTTGCACACGGCCAACCCGGGTTTGATCCCTGGCCTTCCATAGGGTCCCCTAAGCACTGCCAGGAGTGATTCCTGAGTGCAGAGACAGGAGTAGCCCCTAATCATTGCCAGGTTTGACCCAAAAAGCTGAAGCCAAAAATAAAATAGCACGCTCTTCTGTCTAAATGTTCACATCCTCTGAGTTGAACCAACTGTATCCCCCTTGCATCCCTCCGTTGATAAGGCAGCAGGGGCGTGGCTGCAGCGCTGGCAGGGTGGCGCATGCGTGGTTTCAGTGCTTGCACGCTTGGTTTCAGTGCTCATCAGGGGCTGCATACTTTGGTCCTGCCACATCCACCTGCATGTTGTTTTTGTTTTCGGGCCATACCCAGCGATGTTCAGGGGTTACTCCTGGCTCTGCACTCAGGAATCATTCCTGGCCGTGCTCTGGGGCCCTAGGGGATGCCGGGGTTTGAACACAGGGTGGCTGGGTGCAAGGCAAGCGCATTACTCGCTGTACTGTCTCTCCGTCCCTGGGATCTGCTTTTATTTTATTTTTATTTACTTATTTGCATTTTTGGTCATACCCGGCAATGCACAGGGGTTACTCCTGGCTTTGCCCTCAGGAATTACTCCTGGCGGTGCTCAGGGGACCACATGGGATGCTGGGAACTGAACCCAGGTTGACCCGTGCAAGACAAATACCCAACCCGCTGTGCTATCGCTCTAGCCTGGGGGACTGCTTTTATAAACTTGTTCAAATATCTATTCACTGTCTTCCGGTTACAAATGTTTTTACCTTTCTTTTTTGTTTGTTTGGGGTTGGTTTCTTTTGGAGGGGTACCCAGGGGCTACTCCAGCTCTATGATCCAGGGCTCACACCCAGTGGTGCTGGGAGGACCACTCAGGGCTGAGGATCCAACCTTGGGCTCCCTGCATGCAAAGCATTTTCTCAGCCCATTGAGCTCTCTGCCCCCTTCCCACCCCACACCTTTGATAGAGTTTCTCAAATGTCCATTTTCTGTATTCTCTCCAACTATTAGGAACCAACTGATTTGTGTTGTGCTTTATTTTGCTCTTACTTTCAGTTATTGCTGACTCTATTTAATTATTTCTGACTTTACATCCTTTAGATTTAGCAGTTCACTTGCTGATTTCCTTGTTTGAAATCTTCACTTCTTTCATCCTGATCTTCCATGTTGCTGCCAGGGGAACTGCAGGTTTGGGTTCTCCTGAGCTCTTTCAGCCACATCTTGGCCTTTGACACCAAGGCCCCTAATTATCACTTATTCCTGAATATGTCATAATTCTTCTTCTTTAACTTTTTTAAATTAATTTTTAATTTTTTAGATGAATCACCGTGGAGTACAGTTACAGACTTACAAACTTTCATGCTTATGTTTCAGTCATACAATGAACAAGTACCCATCCCTTCACCATGCCCATTCTCCACACCAATGGTCCTGGTATCCCTTCCACCACCCCTTTCCCATCCCTCACACACCACCCCACCTCTGTGGCAGGAAATTCCCTATTGCTCTGTCTCTCTCCTTATGGGTGTTGTGGTTCGCAATAGAGGTATTGAATGACCATCATTCGGTCTATAGTCTACTTTCAGCACGCATCTCCCATCCCGAGCAGGCTCTCCAATCACCCTTTTCTTGGTGGTCCCTTCTCTATCTGAGCTGCCCCGGCATGTGAGGCCGGCTTCCAAGCCATGGCGGAATCCTCCTGGTATTCATCGCTACTATTCTTGGGTGTAAGTCTCCCATTCTGTTAGTTTCTTTAACTCTTTTAAAACCAAGAATCATTTAGAAAGCGTAGACTAAAATTCTCAAGTGAATGAATTTCTGGCTAAATGTCATGAGTTTTCTTTGTCTCCTTAAAATTTTTTTCCCTTTATTTTTTAGTCTTTGGGTCACAGTAAATCCTGGCAGTGCTCAGGGCTTTCTCCTGGCTCTGCACTCAGGGGTCATTTCTGGAAACACTTAACGGACCTATATTTGGTTCTGGGTATCGACCCTGGACCAGCCACATCTTTCCTGCCCTGGTACTGATTTCTCTTTCTTATTTTCCCTTTTTTATTTTAATTTTTTATTTTTAGACCACATGTAGAGGTGTATCTGGCTAACTCCTGGCTCTGCACTCAGGGATCTCTCCTGGAAGCACCCAGGGGACCACATTTGGTGCCAGGGATCAAATCAGAGTTGGCCTTACCCACTGGTCTATCTCTCTGACTTTGGCATTGTCTGTTTTTATAGTACAAAGCATGAACTAAAGCCCAGCCTCGGCTTTCCACCCTGTAATCTCAGTAATCTATGGCATACCGCTTACGTAGAAATTAGTTGGTGACATGCAGAAATAATTGGGGGTAGGGGGGCTTGGAGAGAGACATGCTTTGTTGCAGGAGGCCCAGGTTAGACCCTGGAACCACACATAGTCCTCCTTTGGATCGACTTTGAGCACTACCAGGTGTGACCCAAAGACCATTTCTTCTTAATTAAAAAAAATTTTTTTGGGGGGTCACACCTGGTGATGCACAGGGGTTACTCCTGGCTCATTCACTGACGAATTAGTCCTGGTGGTGCTCAGGGGACCATATGGGATGCTGGGAATTGAATCCAGGCCGGCCGTGTGCAAGGGAAATACCTTACCTGCTGTGCTATTGCTCCAGCCACCCCCCCCAATTTTTTAAAAAATTTTTTGTTTTTGAACTGTTGAGTTATGCAAGAGAAGGGCAGACTGGGAGCTCCCCAGAGCTTCTGAATGTTCTTTTTCTTTTTTTTTTTTTGTGGTGGTGGGGGTTTGGGCTATACCCAGTGGTAGCCAGGAATTACTCCTGGTTCTGCACTAAGCAATTCTTCTTCTTCTTTTTTTTTTTGCAACAAGAAGAATGATCATCTTAAATAAACACAGTCAACATCATACTCAACAGCAACAAGTTGAAAACCTTCACTGAGAGACAGACTCAAGGCAAAGATGTGCTCCACTTTCTCCACTATTATTTAACAAAGTCTGAGAGCTTCAGGGATCACCCTTGACAGGGCTTGAGGGACCATATGGGATACTGGGGATCGAACCCAGGTCAGTCGCCTGCAAGGCAAGAGCCTTTCCTGCTGTATTTTCGCTCTGATCCTGGGCCTCTCTACTTTCATTGGCTTTGGAAGAGAAGGGAAATGTGGTTGTGCTTCTGAAATGCAGCCCTTCCTTCTTAGGACAAGGGTTACTGTTCCAGAACAGTAACTAAGTGTCGCTCTGCCCTAGGCCTAATTTGCAAATACACCAGGAAATCTTCGCTTTGCTTAAGCGTGATTTCTGCCTGGCAGTGACTAACATCAGTCCATTCGCTCTGCCTTCTCTGGGTGCTTGAGTTCAGATGCCACGATCTGGTACTCCTGCAACTCCTCTGCGGTGCTTACCATCCTGTGCTCTGTGATCTTGCCAGGCCCACCAAGGGTGGAATGGACAGGACCAAGGACAGAGGCATGCAGGAAGCCCCACATGCGCATTCTCTGCAGCGCGGCTGCCACCTGGGGTCTTTCTCTGGCTTCCTTGTACAAGCGAGTCCCAGGCAAAGGATGCTGACAAACAGAATCAGATTCAATGACTTTGAAGTGACTTCTGAGTATCTTGCTGCCCAGTGACGCTGGTGGGGCCAAACCTGGGAGTGTACTCTGGGTCAAGTGCTGTGTCGAGGAAGGAAAGAAAGCTGTCTAGGGTGCTGGAGCGATAGCACAGCGGGTAGGGCATTTGCCTTGCATGCAGTTGACCCGTGTTTGATTCCCAGCATCCCATATGGTTCCCCGAGCACCGCCAGGAGTAATTCCTGATGCATGAGCCAGGAGTAACCCCTGAGCATCACCGGGTGTGATCCAAAAAGAAAAAAGAAAAAGAAAAGAAAGAAAAGAAAGCTGTCTATCCTCTTCTCTTAGGAGAGCAACACCAGCTGGAAGAAATACACCTTTTCATTGTTTTTTGTTTGTTTGTTTGTTTGTTTTTCGGGGGGGTTACACACACTGACACTCAGGAGTTACTCCTGGCTATGCTATCTATCATCTGGGATGCTAGGGATCGAACTTGCTTGGCTGGGTGCAAGGCAAGTGCCCCACTCGCTGTACTATCACTCCAGCCCCTTTTTTGGGAATCACTATCACTACTCCTTTTTTGGCTGGAATATCTATCAATGCCCAGACAGGAGCCAAGCAGCTCTCCCAGCTTAACTGTCAGCAGCTTTGACATCTTAATGGAAACAGTGAAGCCAGGCTACAGATTTATGGTCCTTCTGTCGAAATGAGCAATAAACCTTGAGGAAATGGAACGGGCTGTGGAAATGGAACCATCACACCCAGTTTTAATAAGGAAGGGGATTTGTGTGTTCTTGCCCCGTTTACAAAGAGCTAAAGAACTTTGTCCAGTTGCAATTGAAGGGCAGGTTCAGAAGTGAAGGAGGCAGTGCTGGCTAACCCTCCTGAAATCAGGTTTCACGTGACAAGTCATTTTATGAATGGGTTTTCCCCCGTGGCAGCGATAAACTGTTTGGATCTTGTGTCTGGGTAACAACGACTATTCCTCATCCTTCCCATTGGCCCAGACCATGCGTTTCCAAGCAGTGGGCAGCAGGCCTGCAAGTTTATCATGTAGTTTTGTAGGTTTGCATCAGAACTGACTTCATTTCCAGGCAAGACAAGGGCCCTAGAAAGGAACCTTTGTTTGTTCCAGCTGCCATGACAAAGTATCCCAGACTAGGTGTTTTAAGCAACAGAATTTAATTTTCTCACAATTCTGGACTTTTCTGTTTTGTGTTTTTTTCCTGCTTTTTTGCGGGGAGATAGCACCCAGTTGGATACATGCGGCTCTATGCTCAGGGATGATTTCTGGTGATGCTCAGGGTGGTATGGGGGATCGAATCAGAGTAGACCACGTGCAAGGTGAGCACCCCACCCACTGTACTATCTCCCCAGCTGCAAATTTCCTCTTCTTTTAAGGACACTGGTCAGATTGGATTCAAGCCCAGGGTTGCTCCCAGAAGTATTCAGGAGCTCTTGCCATGCTGGGGGCAGAAGCCAGGCTTCCCATGCACAGAAAATTTGCTTAGACCATTGAGCTATCTCTCTCCATGACCATATTATCTTGCCACTCGAAAGGGCCTCTTCCTTCCCTATAGGGGGTTTGGGGGCTTCAACATAGATATTCTGAGGGTGGGGTTGCAGTGATAGCACAGCGGGTAGAGCGTTTGCCTTGCACGCGGCCGACAGGGGTTTGATTCCCAGCATCCCATATGGTCCCCTGAGAACCACCAGGAGTAATTCTCGAGTGCATGCTCCAGAAGTAACCCCTGTGCATCGCCGGGTGTGACCCGAAAAGCAAAAAAAAATAAATAAATAAAAAAGATATTCTGAGGGTGCCCAATGCAGCCATTTCTGAGCGTTCTGAACAGCATCTGATTTTAATTGGGGAGAAGGCACACCCCTCAGCCAGGCTTACTCCTGGCTCTGCACTCAGTTGTCATTCCTGGCTGGATTCCAGGAGTCAGATTGGGGGGCGGGGGGCGGGACTAAACCTGGGTCCTCGAGCACAGGGCAAGTGCCCTACCCATTATCACGGGAGCCCCGGCACCTGATATTCTTTGAGGACCACTCTGGCTGCTGAGTGGGTGGGGAGTCGTAGGACAGCGAGAGAGGCAGTGGGGGATCTGTCTGGGGGCAGGTGACGCCAAAGCTCTGGAGGCTTGAAGGTGGTGTCTAGCCCTCATGGCGAGAGGAGTAAGAGCCTGAACACACAAGAGGATACTCCAGAGTCCCCCAGAACACTGGTGCGTGCAGACACACACACACACACACACACAGAGGCACACATACACACACACACACACACACACGTGTGTGGTATGGGTGTGGGTGTGGATGGGAGTCATTTTGTTTCATATGCCTAAAGATCCACAACTTAGTATGTCTTCAACTTTGCAGGTGTGAAGAATTACCCAAGTTTGTTTGTTTGTTTGTTTGTTTTAGGGGCTACTCTCAGCCGTGCTCAAAGGTTATTCCTGGCTCTGTACTCAGGGATCACTCCCCGTGTGCTCTAAGGACCAAATGCGATGCCAGGGATCAAACCTGGGTCAGGGAACCAAATGGGGTGCTGGGGATCAAACCCAAGTCTGATGTGTGCACAGCGAGTGCTTCACACAGTGTATTATCTTCCTTGCCCCCAAAGCAGAGCGATTTAGGGATATAGAAAGATCTAGCAGAAAAGCACCGGGGAGAGTTAAGGGGAAGAAGGGCTGAAGATACTCTCCTTCCAGGGAAGGTGGAGTGACAGGGAAGGTGTAAACAGTCTGTGACCTCCCTCCAGGTCACCACATACAGAAGTAGTTTACAGTTCTGAGAAGTCGCTAATCAAAACAAATAAGACAAAACAAAACCAAGCTGGCCTCCAGCCCAGCACTCCAGGGTGTTTTAATCTTGGAACTCGATTTCCTGCCACACCTACCAGCATCCTCAGGAAGAAGCATTTTTGTAGGTGAGAATCTCTTCCCGCTGGTTCTCCTCGCACGGGGGGTGGGGTGGGGGGGTTAGACAGTCAATGTTTCACACGTTTCCCTCGAGGTCCTCCCCTCGGTCCAGGATGTGGCAGGGGTCCTGGAAGACCCGCTGTTTCCCAATATTTCTGTCCCCCTTCTTCTACAATACAAATTCTTGGGGAGGCCAGAGCAACAGAACAGCAGGCACTTGCCTTGCACACGGCTGACCTGGGTTTGATCCTGAGCATCCCATATGGTCCCACAGTTACCCACCAGGATAGCGCAGGTCCAGGAGTAAATCCTGAGCACTGCGGGGAGAGACCCAAAAAACAAAAGAAAAAAAACCCAAAAATTTATCTTTGGCGGGGGGAGAGGGCACACTTGGAGATTCTCAAGGGTTCCGCCTGGCTCTGCTCTCAGGAATCACTCCTGGCAGTGTTTGGGGGACCATACGGGAGCCAGAGGGTGGGCAAGGATAGAATCTGGGTTGGCCGCATGCAAGGCAAATGCTCTACTTCCTGTACTATCTCTCTGGAACCCACCCTTCTCCCCGCAACCCCATCTTCCTACTCCACCCCCATTTATCACAGATCACAGATCACAGATCATCCTGTTAGTCGTCGATTGTTTCGAGCAGGCCCCAGTAACGTCTCCTTCATC